>CAIGRP010032700.1:0-48247 GCA_903798385.1 Fraxinus cuspidata
AGATAACAGAGGCTAACACTTCCAAGTTCCTATGGAAGAACATCATTTGCAGGTTTGGGATTCCTCATTCAATCATGTCGGATAATGGCAAACAGTTTGATAATAAGAAGGTCAGGGATATGTGTGATGAGCTGGGGATCAGAAACTACTTTTCCTCCCCTCATCATCCCCAAGCCAATAGGCAAGTCGAGGCTGTCGATAAGACTATTAAGTACACGTTGAAAAGGAATTTGTATGCTTCTAAGGGAACTTGAGTCGATAAACTTCCTCAAGTGCTTTGAGCTATTAAAACCACTAATAGAACCGCAATTGGAGAAACCCCATTCACTATGGCTTACAAAGCAGAGGTAATGAACCCAGTAAAAGTAGATCTGCCATCTCCTCGACGAATGCATTTCAATGAAATGGCCAATGACGAAATGAGAAGACGTGAGCTTGACCTCCTAGAAGAGAAGAGAGACAGTTCGCAAGAAAGGATGGCTTTATATCAAAGAAAAATGACCAAGTATTATAACTCAAAGGTAAAGAAGAGGTCATTTTGTGTAAACAAGCTAGTACTTCGTAGAGTGTTCTTATCCTCTAAAGAACATGGCTAAGGAACGCTAGGCCCAAATTGAGAAAGCCCTTACCGCATATGTGAAGAAGTTCGACATGGAACTTATAAAATAGAAAACATGGATGGAAGGGTATAGCCTTATCCATGGAATATAAAGCATCTACGCAAATATTATCAATGATGACAAACATCTTTATATACACCATCAAAAGTTCAATGAAAGTACCTTTCTTTGAAGTACACTCCTTCACGAATAGTTTATTTAAAAAGAACATAGACAGTTTGATGAGGCACAAAACTCAAAAGGAACAACATCGGAACTAAACTCTAACACTTGAAAGATTACTTGTAAAGATACGATATTTAAAGCTTTTGCTTAGTTTAGCTAAAAACACATTAAAATCTGAAGCATCGGATTTTAGGAATTTGTCAAAACCTGCTCATACTTGCAAATCTCGGTATTAAAAAGGCTTGTGCTTTACAAATCTGACCTTGTTGCAATCTGATGTCGTTAGCTTAATATCAATGCGCGTTAGATACTAATATTAAGTTCCGACGTGATAAAAGTTATGATCTGCCAAGACTTGTGAATGTTTTATGAATGTTTTATAAGTTCGACCCTATCACTATCTGATGTCGTCAAGCTTGGAGTATTGTCACATGTCTATTGTTGTTAATGGAAACGATTTTAGCATCAACAAACAAGAATCGTTCGAGGTATAAAACAGAAATGGTACTAAATAAATAACTTAGATATAAAGAGGAAAGTCGTTCATTAATGAAGAAGATTACATCAGATGGGTCGAAGCCACTACACTTGTTAAATAAATAAATAATAGGAACTACGTGCTATGAAGGCGGGGGTTGAGGAGCTACAAAGGGTATTATTGTATTGGGGGACACTTCTTCCACTAATTGTTCGGCAACATCATCCTTCACTTCAATCACTTGGGCTCCCTCTGCCGGAGTTTGGGGTTCAGACCCCTCAGCTTCATCCTCAAGAAACTCGGCCCTTAACTCCGAAGTGTTGACGTCTTGAGAATTCACTTTCAGCCACTCAATCATCTCAACGTAACATACCTCCTCCAGTACTTCCCAAAACTTTTGTAGGCTTCGGATAAGTGGAAGCTGGCCAGGAAGTTCTTCTCAACGTCCTTACTTGCATGTTCGGCATCGCTTCGGACAGTTCCACTTCTTCTACTAAGCCGGCCACTTCCGAGGTCAGCTCCCCCACCTTCCCCTTCAAAGTGGCATTTTCTTTGTTAGCCTTCTCCAAGGCCTCCTCCGCCAACTTCTGATGAGCGTCAAAATTCTCCACTCGCTTTGTCAAAGAGGCCACCTCGCTCTGAGAAAGATGGACATCTTTCTTCAAAGTATCAATCTCTGCCAATGCAGAAGCGAGCTTCACCGACTCTTCATCGTATTTCTTCTTCAGGGCCTCAGCTTCAGCCTTAGACTTTTTGGCGGCCTCCTTAGCTTGGGAAGCCTTAGTGGCAAATCCACGATTCTTACTTTGAAGGCTTTCGAAAAGGGCCTCAACCTCAATGACCATGCCGAACGACCTCGCAGACTGGCCACTATAGTGGCAAAAATATCAATAGCATCATTTTTCTCCACATAAGTTGCCACTTATTCGTCCAATAGCGATGCAAAGTTGAGGTAGCCGTCTGGGCCTTTGGTGAAAGAAGGGCTAAGGCTTCAGGCTCTAACTCGTCAGAACGTGAAGCCACTACTGCCTTAGGCCTAGGAGCTTCAGAAATCGTGGAGTCACCAGACTTAGTTTTTTTTTGCAATGCCTTGCCCCAAAGGCTCCACGTCAGATCGCCTTTTTTGTCCCCCCAGGGCGGCAGCCATTGAACTGCCTAGAAGCTTTTCCCCCACAGGGACCTTGGAGCAGGGAGGAGGGACATCCGTCAAACCACCCGCACTATTGGGGGTCGGAATTCTGAACCTTTTCTTCGGTTCCTTCTCCACGACCTTTTTTCCCTTATCAGCCATAGGAGTCGTCCCTCCGACTGAGCGACAACTTCCTTGCTGACCCTCTCAATTTTGTCCCTTACATGTTTTCCTCCAACAAATAAGGGCTTCATCCCCTTCCCCGAGGTGGATGTGACCGCAAGGATGGTAGTCATGTCTGGGGTAGGATTCTTCCTTTTGTTGAAGTTTTCTGCAAACATACGAGACATGTGGGGTCAGCTGAAAGCTAAAGCTAAAAAAAAAAATTTACCCCTCCTTGCCATTAAGCCAAAATCTTCGAAGAAACGAGTTGATTGGATCAAACGTCTGAAGGCCTCTTGTAGACCTTGGTGAGAGTGTCCCAGTCACACTCAATAAAGTTGAATCGCTCGACTGACCCTACAAAACACACGAGAAATGGTAAGTATCAGACATCATCAGCTCGAAGACCAAAAGAAATCAAATGAACTCACGGGCATCGGAGTTGGAAGTTGGAACTTTAACATGGGGGACAAGGTCACCCTTACACTCTTGCCACTTCCCCCTGACCCAGGATCGGGTTTCCTTCCACCCCTTGATGGAGGTTGCAGACCTAGGAGGAAAGGAGAATGTGAATCCCAAGGGCACAGC
The DNA here is from genome assembly GCA_903798385.1 of Fraxinus cuspidata. Taxonomy (NCBI): domain Eukaryota; kingdom Viridiplantae; phylum Streptophyta; class Magnoliopsida; order Lamiales; family Oleaceae; genus Fraxinus; species Fraxinus cuspidata. Next base: position 3,143 of record CAIGRP010032700.1, read on the forward strand.
GAGTACCATTCCCTGGAATCCCATTTTCCTATAGACCTAGGTTGGTAAACAGTCTGGAAGACGTGCAGTAGCATATCCTTACCTAGTGAAGCCTCATTCCAGAGGAAGTAAGACCCCACTAGTTGAGCCCACGCATTAGGTACAAATTGGGTGGGGGCCAACCCGTAGAGCCTAAGAACGGCTCGAAAGAAGGGATGGATTGGCAACCGGAGCCCAGCCTTTAGTAGATGTTCGCTGATGGCGACATACCCTGGCCTGGGATAACAGGCTTGCTCGATGGGGGATGGGGATAGGAGTTCGATATCATAAGAAATTCTGTTCTTTTCCCTAAGGTTGGCTAAATGTGAAAGGTTCGCAGAAGAAGGGATCTTGGCCCACAAGCTATTTCATCCCCCCATCACTACCCCCTGAAATGGAGGCACCTCGTCCAACCTCGACATCTCTGACGAGGTCAGCCGTATTCATAATCGAAAATCCCATTTCATTTGCTAACTCACAAATGCTCATGTCTTCCCTGGTAGGTTTTGAAGAAGCCATAGATTTATAGGATTAATTCAAAATGCCACAAAGTAAAAAACTAGCAAAACAAGTCAATACTTACGGATTGCCCAGACAGAAATGAAGAAAGAAGAACGTTCAAATCCATGAAAGTAATGGAGGAAAGAGGAAAAAGTTAACAAGAATGAAGAATATTTAGAAGAAATTCGAGAAAAAGAGATGTAAAGGTTTGAAAAGACACGAGACTTAGAAGTTTCAAAGAACCAATAAGACAAAGTATTCGCCCAAAAATGGAAAAAAAACCCATTTGAAAAACTCATACCTTTTATAGGTAGACACTATCGATCCCCACCGTTAGATCTTGATCCGGGAAATCCAACCATTGATATGGAGGTTTAATCTGAACCACCCACCGCATATGGCGCTTTGTCTTCTACGGCCCACATGTGAACGTTGATATCACGCGCTCCCTCACGTTTGGAATTTGCACAAAATTCTGGAGGCAACCATCATTACGCATTAAAAGCGACAGCCATTGCGGGTATTGGAAGTTGCACCATTTCAGCTGTCTTTTCTTGAAAATGTGCCACCACGTCCAATCATTGAGGCGCCAAAATTAGAGGCGCCTCGTTTCCTTCAAAGTCCGCGAACTAATAAAGTCCCTCGTTATTATCCTATAAACTTGAATTTATGGGCATCAGACCCTCTCGCACACTTCAAAAGAGCGTATGAACCTCGGACACATGGACGGAGGCAGACTACGATAAGTTGAAATGTTTGCCAAGTACCCCACTTCGGATCAGGGACATCCGTCAAATCACCCTCAAAAATTAGACATGCCTCGCTTAAATCCAATGAGAATAACTACCCTTTGCCTTTTTCCTTTACACATAAAGTCTATGCATTACATAAATAAACATGCACGGATTTGGGGGACTTCTTTTACTCCTCCAAACTGAGGCTCTACAAGAAGTTGCCACGTGGGTGACACGTGGCAGATAGACCCACGTGGCAGAAGTAGCATGAAGGTTCACAAGGCTGAAGCAAAGACAGCGAACTGAAACCCTTGCTATATGGCCGAGGTGCTTGACGAAACAAACCTTGAGCCGAGGTGTATGTTGGGGCGTTGACGAAGAAGTATATAGTGCCGAGGTTCTTCCTTTCTGAGAACCACCCCCAAGAACTTATCTGAGGCTCTCAAGTTTATCCGAAGTTCAAGATGCCGAAGTTGTTTCTAATATTAGATTCGGAGATCTCTTAGAAGTGATTGATGTAACACATGTAATAAAGTCTATCAGTATGTCGGTCTATTGCGTAGGGCGGCTGACCCATTATCAATGCATTTATAATATGAACTGACAATGATGTGAAGCCTGAGTAAGGGAGATAAGGCCACGTGATTTAGATCCAACGGTAACCACGTCGACCAGGGTAGTATAAATAGATTTTCGTGGTAATTAAAAGGGGGGTCGATGATTGATAACGAAATCAACACTCATATATTCAGAGAATACACATAAAACCCTTGAAAGGAAATACATTAACACTTCAATTATCATTCCACATATTCACATTTGTTGTTACATAAATGAGTTTGGATTTTGTTCGGTGATTGTTGTTAGCGTAATTGCTTTCATTCTACCCGCCGAGGCTTGATCATTCTCTGTCACTCGCCATAAAATACCTCCCGCGTTCATTTCCTCCTTGATACCGCCATTACTCCGGTAGGAACGCGCCGAAATCGTACTTAATATGGCGTGAGTGAACCCATCATCTGTTGATTCATTTTTTAGTGTCAACAATGTACATCAAATTTATATAATACATTACATAATACCATATGACACTCTATCATTTGTCAGTTTAAAACACAATTAATTTTTTCATCCAACTTTTTCCTCCACATTATATTATATAATTCATTATATATATTTATTTTATGTACAAATTGCAAAATACTATTAATTATATAGAAAAAGTAAATTTCTAGCCATATTGTTAGCCTAACAAGTATGAATTATACTTGAGGTACATAAAAAATTGTACATAGGGTGTCCCTTTCCTTGCATGGGGTTGATAGGGGTGTCCCTTTCCTCAATTATGGGAAATGCTAGAATCTTGTACCATATGTATAATATTCGGTGCATCTCTCTCGTGAAGGGCAAAAAAGAAAACAGTATCCATTGAAAGACCAAAAAGGCCGAGATTTAAAAAAAAAGGCAAAAAAATGTTGATCTCAGGAGATGATCATCTATTGGCTTGTCAAGAATCCGTAAAATCAAGCCCAAGCTCCATTCTATAAACTCTATCAGCCGCCAAGCCAACCCCGCTTTCCTTCGTTGCACTTCTTTCGGCTTGACATTGTTTTAACGGGCGCTGAGCCTAGAGTCAACTCTAACTCCATTTCAGCAACCTCATCATCATTACGACCCGACTCCAAATCAGCTCTGCCCAACAAGTCAGCTTCAGCAGTCTCCCCAGAAACCAAGCTCTCACTCTCCACAACCGGCTCGGCTGCCTCACACAGGTGGCTCAAAGAAGACTCATGGCTCGGCGACCTATTGACTTCCTTGTGACCCGATTCCTCACCTGACCCGGCGGCCCACGCACTCTTCGTCTTGGCCCGAACACCGGACCGCTTAAACCTGCCCCGGGTCCTGACCCGGTGCAAATCATTAGACCCGGATATGATTTCCTCCTTGTTCACATGCCTTATGTCATATGCATTCAAAGGCGGCCCATTTTTATTCTCCGCCGCATGATCAGCCGGTATTTGGGTTATCGGATCCCCCCTTAAAATCGCCTCCACCGCATTCTGACAGAGCTGCCAACTTCCGGACCACAGCAACCCGACCGAGCCGTATATCGGATTCACAATTCTCCCACATGCTTCATACAGTAATGATCTAAATATAGCTGCAGCATTCAAATAAAAGAATTTCGTTAAGCTTAAACTTGGGTTAATAAAAAAAAATCTTCAAGATAGAGAGAGTAATTACCAGGACGGAGGTGTTCGGGGCCAGAATTGATGAGGTTGATGAGGCCGGCGCGGCCGTAGAACTTGGCGAGGAAAAGGGTAGCGTTTGCCTGAGAATCAGAGGTTTTGATCCATTGAAGGCATGGTCTTATGCTACAGTTTTCACTACAGCCCTTTCGAAGAACCCTACATCCATTACAACTCATCCGCATTTTCGATTAATTTCAAGTGTTAGTTGAGAAATTGGGGATGGAGATATATGAAGTACAGATGATGTATGGGGTTACTGGGGTGGCGTGGGGTGGGGGGGTTTAGACTAGGTTCTGATAGCAGAGCAGTTGCTATGGTTTGGAGTAGGTGGTGTAAAACCAGGTCAGGTTTCCATATTCATGGAATTGGGGAGTGTATTTAATTAAAGAATAATATTTGCTTAAAAAAGTCAAACCTGGGAAACCATAACATAATTGCTGCCTATGACGCGTGGAATCACCCCTCAATAATACCATGAGCCAGAAATAAATAGATTTAAGCCCTTGTTGATTATCTGAAAAGTGATATTTTTTAATCATATAAGATGGAGTTATTTTCAAATAATTACTGTCAAATAAAAGCTAAATTATTATCACCGTATTATCCTACTTGTTATAAATTAGAGAGAAAAAAAGAATGGGAGGTAAGAATTAAGGATATAATGGTAATAATTTCTAGGGTTGTGGAGATACAATTGTCATTCATTAATAAACTTACTATTTACAACACTCCCTCTTAAATATCGCATTATAAAATATATGTCTCGTTAAAATTTCGTCAAGAAAATCTAGTGAGACAAAATGTGATCAAAGGAAAAAGAGTACGGTTGTTTTCCATGATTTCAATTCTTGTATCAATTCATCATTGCCTTGTACATCAACGTCTTCAAATAAAATCGTTTCTAAGCGAAATATTTATTAACTTTTGATGATTGTAGTATTATTTTGAAAATGAATGTCTTTTAGGTTATAGACATTCATTACACTAATAATATGTCTCGTTAAACCCTTATTAGAAAAACCTTCTGGAAAAATCCTAATAAAGGAAAATAATACATTTATCCTTTTGAATACGCTACATACGTTATCTCATTAAAAATCTTGTCAGGAAAATCTAAACGGACAAAACCTCGATCAAAGAAAAAAGAGAACAACACATGTTTACTCCCCCTCGTGATAATATCACTGAATTATGTTTCGACTTATTAAATCCTTCATGAATAACATTAACAGTCTTGCTGGATGAGTTGACTATCACGTTTTTCAAATTTCATGCATCGTCTGGACTCTTGATTTCATCCAACATGATCTTTGAGAAACTCACTATGTTAGGAGTCGTGCATTATGTATTATGACATTATTTTTCTCATTTCATTTTTCACATATGTATATACTTTTAGATTTTCAGACTGCGGGCCCAGAAACTCCAGGTTTCTCTATAAAATTCAATTTAGGATTGACTCTCTTTCTTTGGCCAATCATCGCTTTGATTGATATCTTTCAAAGAATTTATTTTGATTCCTCGTCATTCAAAATATGATGCAGTACATTATATGATAAAATGTGTCGACATTCTTTTCTTTTCTTTTTTATTTCTTTTTTTATAATGACATAATTTATTGAGATATCTCAATTTTCATTATTTCGGGTATCCGAACCTCTTTTGGGGTTTTAAAATTTTTTATGTCTAAATACTCATCAAGAGTATATGCTTCCCTTATGAGACCATTTTTGCTAATTGCTCCATTTTCCTATGGAGATTTTTATATTAAAATCGAATATCATCCCGTTTCAGGTGTGCTATCAAATATCATATTAACTAATTATGCTTTAGGACATTAATTCTAGTTAGAGCATTTAAAGTTGGTGTGTGAGATATTATTGACTCATTTGGTCAGTAAATGCATCTAAATGAGTTCTCTTTCGAACTTCTAATTCGAATGATCTTTTGCGGGAATTTAGATAATGATACATTTGTACATTATTTTCAATTTCTTAATTATTTTCCTTAATGTCGAGAGAAATGTCAAATCAAATTGACCATCACTAAATTGCGTTATAAATTTTCACCCATTAGGGCTTGAGATATAGTATAAGAGTTCAAACCATGCATTTCGTCTCAGCATTATTTACTTTTCAATTCAATGCATTGTGATGAATTAATTGTACATATATTGCACCAACCATCAAATAATTAGACAAAGAAGTCAGACTCTAATCACAAGTCAATTATAGTAAGGAAAACTTGATGTTTGCACGATGCATAATAACATTCTTTAAACATAAATAGGAAGTACTTTATTCTTAATTGAATTAATTGAAAACGTTTAACGTGTAATATTATTAAACTATTTATCAACATCCCAATTAACATTTATTAAAATGTTGAGATTTATGTCCACTAGTATTAACAAGACACACCGTCTATATTATGAAAATTATGCTCACAATTTAAAATTTGAGCAATAATTTCGTAAATTTCAGGCTGCGGACACTATATAATCATTTAGTATAAGCATCAAATCTATTAGATATACAAATAATATTTAGATAGTCAACGTGGACACAATATATACGATCATTTGTATATACATCAAATCTATTAGATACAATCATACAAATAATATTTAGATGGTCAGCGTGGAGGATGATGAGCCCCATATATCACCTTAATTAATTTTCAGAAATATAGAGAATTCATTACCTATCTTAACTAGTGGCAAATAATGACCAATTTTCAAAAACAAATATCATATAATAATTTTTTGAATTGAAGAATCTTTTAGTTTTTCGTTGAATGTTCATTTGAATTTTTAATTTCTTATCATCATTATTGATCCAGTAATGGTCCAATTGATCATGTCAAACAATAAAATCAAATTGGATTTTTGGTTCAATATATTATTTGTTTCAATTGTATCACACATTTTAGAAAATTAGCATGTTTTGCTTTAATTTAATAGAGAATAAATTATTATCAATAATAAGATTTATTCCCTCACATAACGCAATATTGACTCTTCTATAATATCAAAACAATACTCTTCTAGAATATTGATATATACCTAATTATGATTATTTACAAGTAATAGAACAATATTTTTCAAGAATATCGATACATTTAAATTAAACGTAATATTCTTCTAAAATATTAATATGTATAAATTTGTGCTACTTTAGAAAACACTATACAATATTTTTCAAGAATACTAATATGTATTATTTTTATTTTCTGGAATAATATATCAATATTCTTCTGAAATACTGAAATTATAATGGCATGCATTTGAAGAGGAAAAATATAAGTTATGTTTCATTTTATATTATTATGCTCTTCGAGAGCAAATAAAATCTAAACAAAGTATTAATGAAAATTATAATGTGCTATTTCGAGAGCACATTTTTATTTTACTATTGCCTTTTTAAGAACAATATATCAATATTTTTTTTTTGAAATATTGAAAATTATAATTCATACTTTTCAGGAGCAAATTATATTCCCCTGAAATATTAATTATAATGTTGTGCTACTTCAGTAGTAATAATATGATGAATTATCAATTTAATTTTTATAAATGAACATCTAAAAATATTTGATCATGTTAAAAATATTAATTAACACACAACCGTGATGTGATATAAAAATTATTATTAAATAGATAGGATATCAATTTATATATAAAAATTACTTACCAAACATGCATTAGGAAAAAAATTCTTCATGTATGAAAGTTAACAGAATTGACTAAATCATTTATTGGCTAAATCTTTTATCAACATGCGAAAGATACCAAACATGTGAATTTACATATAAAGAAGTTAAATGCATGAATAACTTAAAAATGAATTTCACATGCACAGAAGTTAAATGCGTGAATTTCACATATAAAAAAGCATGAATTATAACTACGAATCAGAGGATAATGATTGCAGCATAATTAATGCATATGTTAAAATAAAAACCGCATGTATATAAAAAACTTAGAATTAATACATATTATGTGTATTAAAAAATTCACATGTCACTAAATTGATTTCGATAGATGTGATGGATGATTATACTTATAAAAATTATTACATTCTAACTAGCTTACTTTGATTTTGGGAGAATCGTCCGGATAAACTGTTACAAATTAGAGAACAAGGTAACAATAGAGAAAAAACAATAAACTTATGCGTATTTTATTGAGAATCAAAATCTTATAATTATAGGGAATGATTATGTATACAATGGTAATAATTTTTAGGGTTATGGGATACAATTGCCATTCACTAATAAATTTACCATTTACAACACTAGTTTTTATTATTTACTTGTTAATTACTTTATTTTCTTTCTACTAGTTTAAACTAGCATGGTCAAAAGTAATGTATATATCATCAATGGTATGCATTGCCTATCTAAGTGATAATGAGTCACTTCGATTCGTTGTCAAATAAAATTGTGATGAATTTTAATGTATATGACAATGAATCAAGGTGTCAACCGTTATCTAGATTGCCTATGATCAACCATGAGGATATGTAGCATTATTCATGTGGTTGAACAATGATCAAGAAAGTGTTAACTACAATATAGATCGACGTGATTTTTAATTCTTGTAAAAAAAATTAATAAACTACTTTAATAGATATTTGAAAACTAATTTTTTAAAAAAAAAAATTCTCTTCAAAAATAACTTTTAGAGGAAGTTATATTAAATCAAATTCATCCATGAACTCTTTTAACCAAAAGAATTAATTTTATAAAATTACTCACACGAGTTCAAAAATAATTTCTAAGTATCAAAAACTCTTTTTTGACTTCTCAAAATCTCAAACGGCCCTAACAGCAATGAGCATATATTGTTACTCATAAGTAATAGCCCAACCTATTAACTATAATTTAGAAAAGAACCAAAAGTTGACAGGTGGCGTGTAATAAGCAAGCAATAGGGAAGGGTGCCCATGCAAATATGAACAAAAACAATTTGTAAGAGCGCGTGAAAGCCACCGGAAGGTGTCAGAGAGCGGTCGAATCGCCACATATCGGGGAGATCAAGTTGTGGGGTCCAAGTTCATTTGCTCCTGGTTTTCCGGAAGAATCATGGTACATGCACGCTAACTTTACATTATTCTTTACATTACACCGTGTCACGTGACAAAATCAATTCATTATTAAAAAAAAAACACACTTTTCCGTTAACATTTTTTTTTTTTTGGAAATAGCAATGGTATTTAGCCCACTGAAATTACAACATCAATTTAAGTGACGTTAATGTGACATTAAATATTATGTGGAATTACATAAATCATTTAATTTTACCTTCATTTATTTTATCATCTAAACTGTGATTGTAACTCTAGTGGGTTACATAGCATTATTATTTGAGAATGATAAATAGCCAAGTGGACAGGTGTTGCGTGTCAGCACCTGTTTTGTTGTTTTTTTTTCTTCAAACTGTCAAATTAAACGTTGACATGTGTTCCATATTTTTAAATCCCGTCACATACCCTGTTCTTATAGCATTGCTCTTATTTGTTTTGAAAATCATGGAATGTCAACGACAATGTCAAACTTTGAATGTAGATGTACCGTTGTTATTTCCGAAAATCCCTTATTCAACGGAAATTTAAAAGGCCAAACCGTTAACCGGTTTCCGGTTCCTGGTTTTCTTAGGACTGTGGGCGCCTATATTTATCCATATTCTATGGGCCACAAATAGGTGACAGGTCCAATCTAGGATCCTCATCATTTTTATCCCATAAGCTCGGATTTTGTTCGTGTAATACAACTTGCGATATATTTTATGACATGTTTAGGTAAACTTTTAAGGAGTGCTTTTTACTTTTTAAGTTAATTTCATAATAAGTGAAAGTGGATTTTGGTTTTTTTTTTTAAAATTGGTTGAAAATTAATGCCTACGCGTGATTCATAAATGAATTATTTTAAATAGTTCTTTACGGTTTAATAGAGAACAGACCAACCAGTTATTACTAGATTCTCGTTGAAATCCAAGTGAATCCTTAAATATTTTAGCACATGTTTGAGCCATATTCTTTGTGATAAATAAATTTAATGATAGTGATTTTGTGAAGAACTTGTAGTTAAGAAATAGAAATTCTTTTTATTTACGTATTAAATTATTTTATGGCATAATGTGTGTTTAAAAAATGAGTTTAAAGCAAAATATGTTTTTGAAAAAATGGGACTCAAACAGGAGTTGTATACACATACAATGATCATAAGGATTAAATTACTTGTACACACAAAATATTCACTTTGATTGACGTTCCATGTGTCAAAAATTTGACAATTGATTGAAAAATGCGTTGTCAAAATCAATGTAACAAAATCTGTCAATCCACATACGTGTAGATCAATGTGTCAATTTTTATGTACATGTAATATGGTCGAGATTATAATAACCTCATTAAAGATGTATGATGTTCCACAAGCGGTATTTCTTGAGAAGTAGTTGTTCACATTCGACTATAAACACGAGTACCAACCACCTAGAATAACATTTCGGGCAAACCTACTTTCGAGAGCAAAAGCCAAACATTTGAATTTCTTTATCATTAAGAGTTAATTTCGAAAAACAACTTTTGTCATTTTAAAGCAAGATATTTACAAAGTCGTAAAAAAAAGGAACAATGTCGGACAATTCGACAGGGAAAAAAAGAGAGGCCAAATTACGGGGTAAAAACTCGTAAAATAATATTTGCCAATCCTACCGATTCACCCTCTTTAACCTTTTAACATTTGTTGATATTTATTTCTTTTTACTATGGGTTAAACTCTGTTCCAAACCTTTGATTCTTAACACCTCTTTTTTTTATCCCCCTATGTTGATGATCAAATTGATTTTTAAAATATTGATTATTTAGACATGTTCTAAGACAAAAAGTTTATTAAAGTGACTTTTTTGACTTTTTTTTCTCAGGCTTTAGGCAAACATCCTCTTATAACTCTTTTCTATTCTTTCATTGTTGATAATTGTAATTAATTTTGCTACTTGTTCTAATCTTTTAATCTTGTTATAATTAATTACAAGGGGCGGGCACAATATGCACAACGAATATGTGGGCGGCGATTTATTTTTATTTATTTTTAATTAAGTTGGTGTTGGTGTATTGAGACCTTGTTTGGTAGTATTAGATAAAATTAAGAGGAAAAAGTTATTTGAAAGTGGAAAATTAAACGGCGAATGATTTCTTCACTTCATTTATTCAAAAGACAATTTGATGTGAAGGAAGTTGACAGCAAAATGGGAACATTATAAACTTCGAACATTTAAAAATATAAATGTAAAAAGAGATGTTGACCCAAAAAAAAAACGCACAAATGATGTGGCCAACTGATCCCAAGGCTTCTCACGTTCATGCAAGCTGAATTCCTGCACACTTGGACAAACCGTTGCCACGCGTGGCCTTTTTCGGAGGGGGTAGAGTTGGTCGCGTGTACTTCGACGGTCAAGTCAATTGGAGAAATAATTTAGAGTGTAAGAGAGCTTTGAACGTGAGCCACCAATAAGTAAAAGGGGTCGGCTTGGAGGTGAATGGTTAAAATGTGTAGCAAGAATATATTTTTGAGAGTCCAAACTTGCATTACATTTGAATGTCACTAAGTGTGAGTTTTTGTATTTGGACAAAATGAATGAAATCCATTGGATGATAGTGCACGTGGCCTTATCCAAATGATTTCTCTTCCTTATCATATACATCAATCAATCACAGCATTAAATGCTATTACCATTTTTGTGTTCATAAAGCCCACCTTGTACTTTAGACTTAACCAAATAGGATGGTGGTGGCGGTGGTGGCGGTAGTGGCAGTGAGTTGTCTTGTCAACTCATATAGTGTGAGATCCATTCAAGATCTCGCCATTGCCTCGTCCTGGGCCGGCTCTGTCAAAAGACGCCTAGATATTTTATGTGGAAAATGCGGTCGTTCGCACCTGGATCAGTTCGCTCGTATGTAGTTGGGCTGCCCTATGCGAGCATATGAGGCATGGGCCCCCAAACTGTATGTCACGTAGGCTAATTGGCCCCCTTCATAGGTGCTAGTTTTTCAAGGCGTAATAACACTCCCTGAAGTCCAGGTATGATTATTCATATAATGTGTGGACTTTCAAGTTGGCAGAAAAAATTGGATTGGATATTGAGCCTCTTTGATAGTTGAGGCATGCGACAAGGCTGAATGATGCGAGGCGAGGCCCTTGGAGCAAATATCGAGCCTCTTTAATAGCTAAAACCTGTAATGAGGCTAAATGGTACTATGTGAGGCCCTTGTAGCAGATGTTGAGCCTCTTTAATGGCTGAAGCCTGTGATAAGGCTGCATGATGCGAGGCGATGCTCTTAGAGCATGTGTCGAGCCTCTTTAATGGCCAAAGCATGTCATAAGGCTGCATGATACGAGGCCAGGCCCTTTGAGCAGATGTCAAGCCTCTTTAATAACTAAAGCCTCCCAGGTGGCGTGCTCTAATAATTTGAAAAACATGTTGATTCCCACCAAAAAACAGATGGGTGCTGTGGCAGTTTCTAAGGTTCGAGCTACGTGCGCATTTAATGCGCAATGATGATGATATTTCACATCTGGCGAGGTTTACGCGAATCTATGGTGCATTACAGCACGATATCATCTGGGCTTTGATTTGAATTTTTAGCAAGTATCTTTTGGTTTTAGCATGGTAGATGAGACTACGGGTAGATGGCCCAGATTAAAGTGGAGGAAGATCCGATAGTAAGGGTTTGTTCATTATGCATATATAAAATGTTGAAAACCTATTTTTTTCCCTTTTCTTCACCTTGCGAAAATTACAAACCCTAAGTGCTGAAAATACTCCCACTCTTCCAGCATTTTTCTGCTGTCTCCGGTGAACAACTCCATTTTTCTCATTCCAAAGTATCCTATATTTTTGAACTCTTTGTCTTGTCCATATAAGATGGCTTCTTCTTCAAAAAAGAATGTGTCTGAGAAGTCTTCCAAAGTAGATATGCCACTGATATTTGCCAAGATGGGTGTGCTTCATATAATCCCTACTGAAAGGATTATGGAGGTTATGCAGGGCCCTCACAGTGCGTGGATGATGTCAAGAGCCCTATAGATTTTAGTATTAGGTGGGGGCTTCTTTGTGTCCAACTGACAGAAATGAGAGTGAGCTTAAGGGTTTTAGGGAGAGGTTTAGAATCCCGAACAATATTGAGATGTAGGTGCCGACCTCTGAGGAGATAGCACGTTTCCCTACGGAATGGTGTGTAGCAATAAGCGAGGTGATTTTGGGTGGGGGATCGAAACTGCCTCTGCATCCCTTTTTTAGGTATACCCTTAGGCAATATAACCTAGCCCTTACCCAATTAGTGCCAAGTGCATGGAGCCAGTTAGCAGAGGCTTTTATTCTTTTGAAGAAGGTCAATCATGGCAAATATATGCCTCATGTTTTCAAAATCTTGCTTCAACCCCGAGCCTCAAGTGGTGGGGAGAGTGATTGCAAGGGATGGTATTATATGAACCCTTGGGGCTTGCACTCTTCCTTCATATGGAGGACTCCAACGTCCATCGAGAACTAAAAGTCGTCTTGGTTCTGGGTGAGAGGTTGTTGGCTGACGATAGAGGGAGACGTGGTCCCAAAGATAATAGTGTCGACCCAGTATCACGAGTATAGTGAGTTTAACTTTAGCTGAAGTGATTTTTATTCATTATTCTTTGTTTCTGGTTTCTCATCCGTGCCTTGTGCAGCCATAGTTGACCGATTCAAACTAGAGCCATCTGAGTGGGCCATCATCAATGCAATATACGAGCTGCCTTTAGAAATGAGGTATTTCAAGAACGTCATCGGTAAGCAGAACCTCTTTGTTACACACCAACTAATGGCTGCTAAAGGTAAAACAGGATGGTTCGCTCATTTGTATAATAATTACTTTCTTCCACAGTTTTCCTAAATGTTCCTTTGGCTTGTAGGGCTACATGACAAAAATGAGTATGTGAAGCCCAACATGCTCCAGTTGAGGTGCCTGGGAGAGGTACTGAAAAAGAAACCACTAAGTTTCGGGTCGTCTACTTATAAGAACCAGCGGGATAAGCTGGCCCACCTCTCCAAGACGAATCCACCGCCTCCTCCAAAGAAGAAAGGGGAAATGCAGAGAGCGAAAATGAGAAGATGAAAGAAGCAGAGGCTTCTTTGGTGAGGTCCCCTAAGAGGAAACTGGTATTATCAAAGAACATTGGGCCTAACCCTCTACCCAAACACCAGATCACCATTGGAGAATGACTTTGCCAACCCATCCATGCTGAACCCATTTCTTCTGTAAAAATTGTGGAGATAGAAGATATGGATAAGGAGGGGTAAGGAAGAAGCAGGGCAAGGAGGTGAAAAGTGCCCCCTCTGAGCAAAAGGCTCTGAACCTGATGAGATTGCCTCCACCATAATGGAGATGCTTCATGCGGAGGTCCAGGGGCCTACAAGGGTTTACCATAAGTACTTGAAGGATAAGTAGTTCTTGTACGCCGAGACCTGTGATGCAGTCGATATGGTGGAGGCTAGACTTGCCCTGTAAGATCATTCTCAGGGTTTTATTATAAACGCCTAAATGGAGGCGAAGTGGATGTAGGGCCTCAATAAAGAATATCTTTAAAGGGCAAACAACGCGGATGTGGCATTGAATAAAGTGAAGGCTGAGCTATCTTCAGCCAATAAAGCAGTCGAAGCCTCCAAGGTGAAGCAAGCTGAGGCGGAGTCAATGATGGATGCATTTTTGAAGGAAAACAATGAACTAAAGAACAAAGTCCCATCTTTGTAAAACCGAGGTGAATGCCCTGACGAAGTGAGTGGAGAACTCTGACAACCTGTAAAGGATCGCTTCGTCAGCCTTGGAGGCTGCCAATAAGGAAAAAGGGGAACTAAAGGCTTGCATTGATGAGCTGACTGCTGAGGCCTCTCGCTTGGGTGAACAGCTGAAGGAGGCAGGAGTGGCAGCTGTGAATGAATATGTAGCCCACTTTCATGATACAGATGAGTATGACGGCATCAGTATATATTGGAAGAGGGTCGCCTACAACAAGGTTTTTGGGAGGCTTGCTGAGCTGCATCCCCAACTTGAGTTATCCTCTTTAAAGGATGAGTTCTTGGAGAATGAACCCTCGACCCCTACCAATGAAGAAGAGGACTCAGTGGATAAGGTGGGCACCCATGGGAGCCTCAACGAGATGACGTCGTTGTTTAGTAGGTTTCCTTGTAATGAATTCGATTTTTGTAATCTCTTTTCTTGTAATGAATTCAATTTCGCAACATTTCCCATATGGTATCATTCTTCCATGTTCGTAACTGATTAACCTTGGGCTCTCCATAACCAATTGTATTTTAATAACTCGTTGGTTCGTCGTACTTGACTAAACTAACTTTAACAACGTATGAGTTCACCATAGTTTTGGTAAATAATCAGAACGCATGAGCTTGTCACACATAAGTTAATTTATAGGGTCGCCATAATTGAACATGAGCTCGTCACACATAAGTTAATTTATGGGCTCGCCATAATTGAATTTGATAAACAATCAGAACGCGTGAGCTTGTCATACATAAGTTGATTTATGGGCTCACCATAATTGAATTTGATAAATGATTAGAACGTATGAGCTCGTCTCAAATAATTTAATTTATGGGTTCACATAATGTACGAGCTTGTCATAATTATTTTAATTGAACAGCACATGGGCTCGCCATGATTAGGGTAACTAATTTGACATATGAACTTGCTATGGTTGGTTTTGAACAAATAACAGGAGCTCATCGTAATTATTTTGATTGGGTTACATGTATGTTTGCCACGCTCCAGTTTGAACAATATATGGGCTCACCATAACTATTGTAGTTGATCAGACGGTATGAGCTTGTCATAGTTAAAAATAAAAGGCACATGCATTAGTCATAAGAGGTACATAAGCAATGATCAGGACCTTTATAGATAATACATTCTTAGATGTTCGACATTCCAAGGGTTGGGCTGCACCTTTCCATCCAAGTTCTCAATTAAGAAGGTCCCTGACCTAACGTCGCCTAATATACGATGGGGGTCTTCCTAGTTCAAACCCAACGTGCCAACACCAGGCTCTTTAGAAGACAGAAAAATCCTCATAAACACAAGATCACCTCTTCTGAATGATTTCTTTTTAACATTGGCGTTGTAGTACCTTGCCATTTTCCTTTGATAGGAGGCCAGCTTTATTTGCGAATCAAGGAAATCGAGCTCGGATAGCCTTATCTCATCATTGGATACTTCGTTGAATTGTAGGCAATGATGTGAAGGAAGACCTACTTCGACTTGGCTAATGACTTCGGCCTCGTATGCCATAGAGAATGGGGTCTATCATGTCGCTGTTCGGTTGGTTGTACGAATTGCCCACAACACATAGGGGAGCTCGTCCACCTACGTCCCATTCGATACATCAAACTTCTTTTTCAAGATGTGCTTTATAGTCTTGATAACTGTCTCGACTTGGCCATTTGACTAGGGGTGGTCAGGGGAGGATAAGTGATTTTTGATACCCAATTCGTCACACGAGTCTTTAAGTTTTTTATTGTCGAACTGTCATCTATTGTCTATTATGATTGAGTGGGGGATTCGAAACCAGCAGATGATGTTCTTCCATATGAATTTTGAAATGTTTGCTTCAGTTATTTTTGCAAACTGTTCTGCCTCGACCCACTTAGTGAAGCAATCAATGGCAACAATCGTATAGCTTGCACTTCTCTTTCCTTTTGGCATAGGGCCTATTAGATCACCTATTAGATCAACCCTCTACTTGGCGAACGGTCGGGGTTAGATACTACGGTTAAATCTTGTAATGGTTGTGTTTGAATGGAGAAGAAATGTTGACACTTGTCACACCTTCTTATGAATTGTACAGCGTCCTTTTTCAAAGTTGGCTAATAGTATTCTTACCTTAGTACTTTCTGAACCAGTGCTGGGCCCCCTATGGGGTTGCCACAAATTCCTTCATGGATTTCCTGTAAGACATAATTGGTATCTTCCCATTCAGTATACTATAAAAGTGAGGATGGAAAGTCTCTTTTGTAAGGTATTTCGTCCTGGAGCACATAGTAGACGGCTCTTCTTCTGAGCTTGTAGGCCTCTTCTTTATTTTTCTACAGGATGTGATCCTTAAGGTAAACTATAGTGGGTTGCATCCATTGTGGAGTTCCCTTTACCCACATTACCTCTTCTACTTTGACTGTGGAGGGCTTGGGGAGATATTCAACTGGTAAAATTTTGAGTAGCTCTGAGTCCTTACTACTGGCCAATTTTGAGAGGGCATCCGCATGCATGTTCTCTGTTCTTGGAATTTGGGTCTACTCAAATTTTTCAAAGCATGGGAACAGGTCTATAACCTTCTTCAGGTACGTTTTCATGCTCTTATCTTTGGCTGCAAAACTGCCGTTGACCTGTCTTACAACCGGCTGGGAGTCACTATGAACTGCCAGTTATTGACCTACATTTCTTTTGCCAATATGAGGCTCACTAGAAGAGCCTCGTATCCAGCTGCGTTGTTGGAGGTCTTAAAGCTAAACCTCACTACACAATTAAGCTTGTGGCCCCCTGCACTTTCCATCAGTACACCGGCTTCTAATCCCATTTCCCCGGAAGACCCATCAACAAATAATTTCCAAGCTGAGGGGGTCTGTCGGTTCCAATATTACATTGATGTTCGTTGCCTTGATGAATTCTACTATGAAATCTGCCACTGTTTGTCCCTTCATTGAGGTTCTTAATTGATACGAAATGTCAAATTCACTTATTTCCACAGCCCATTTCATTAGCCTCCCTAAAGCGTCTGATTTTTGGAGCATCTGCTTGAGGGGGAGGCTCGTCAATACGTGTATGCTATGGGCCTGAAAGTAGGGCCTCGACTTTCCAGAAGCGACCATAAGGGATAAGGCAAGCTTTTCCATATCAGTATAAAGTGACTCAGCTGGTAGGAGGTCTTGCTTACATAGTAGACGGGTAATTACACGCCACATACCTCCCTTACTAGGACTGAGTTTACAGCCTTGGTGCTTAGTAGCAATTCTTCTCCCTCCTTTGGTTTTGAGAGGAGAATGGCTTAGCCCAAGTGCTTCTTCAGCACTTGAAAAGCCTCTTCACATTTTTCGTTCCACTGGAACCTCTTTCCTCCCTTTAAAACTTTAAAGAACTGGAGGCATATGTCTATGGCTTTGGAGATGAAGCGGTTCAGTGCTGCCAAGCGCCCGTCAAACATTATACCTCTTTGGGCTTACTGGGGATTTCATGTCCAAAAAGGCCTTAATTTTCTCAGGGTTTGTCTCAATACCTCGTTGGTTAACCATATAACCCAAGAACTTTCCTGAAGAGATACCAAAAGCACACTTCAATGGATTCAGCTTCATCTCGTACCTCTTCAAGATCTTGAAGGTAGCTTCCAAGTGTTTGATGTGATTTGTAGATCTGAGGCTCTTTACAAGCATGTCATCAACGTATACTTCCATTGTTTTTCCTATAAGGTCGGCAAACATTCTGTTGACTAGCCGTTGATAGGTTGAGCCAGTATTTTTGAAGATAAACTGCATGACTTTGTAGCAGCAGAGGCCTCTATCAATGATGAACGAGATGTTTTCCTCGTATGTCAGGAGCATGAAGATTTGGTTGTATCCTGATTATGCATCAATGAAACTCAAGAGCTCATAGCCTGAAGTAGAGTCGACTAGCTAGTCGATCCTTGGAAGCGGAAAGCTGTCCTTTGGACAAGTTTGGTTGAGGTTAGAGAAGTCTATGAAAGCTCTCCATTTGCCATTAGACTTCTTTACTAAGACGGGGTTGAATATCCACTTTGGGTATACTGCCTCCTTGATGAACCCTTTAGATATTAGCCATTGCACTTCCTCTTTCAGGTCTATGTACCTCTCTGGGTTCAGGGTTCTCCTTTTTTGCCTATGAGGGGTCAACTTTAGGTCCACATTAAGTCGGTGGAAACTGACCTTGGGGTCGATTCCCACCATGTCCAACCATGTCTTCGTATCTCCATGCGAATTTGTCCAATTATTGAGTAGGAAGCTATTAAGCCTGGTTGTTTCTTCTGACTCAAGCTCTTTCCCTATTTGTAACACACTTGTAGGATCATGTGAGTTCACGGGGAAAGATTCAAGCTCCTCCATTTGAATGGCCCGCGAGTTGATTCAGTGACCCTAGGGTTTAAATCCACATCGATGACCCCTTCTATGGGGTGCCTATCATGTTGATGTCTTTCACTTGTTCAGGGGTAAGACCTTTTTCAAGTGCGTTAATCAGCATCCATCAGGACCATATTCACACTGCGGAACTCGGATTATCTTAAGGAGCCAAGGTAGCATTCTCTCGAGCCCATTTGGTTACACTACGGGACTAGGATTATCTTAAGGAGCTAAGGTAGCATTTTTACTGCCATTGTGATCCTATCCCTGGGACTAATGTTGTCACCAGTAAAGCCATATAAAGGGGCGGTCATGGGAGTGAGTTCATGGTCTACCATCATTTTGCCAAAGGTGGATCCAAACATAATATTAACGGAACTCTCATTGTCCAACAATATACGCCTCGGCCAATTCATAGCTACGACAACTCGTACCACCAATGCATTGCAGTGGGGTAATGAACCCTTGCGGTGAATGCTGGAGAAAAAATTATTGGTGGGACGTTCCCGGATCTGCAGCCAGTGCCATTGATAAAGTAGCTCGTCATGGGAGGGTTATTTGATTCCGCATGTAATTCCTCTAAGCATTTCTGGACTCTCCCCCTATGTGTGGACCACCTATGATGGTGTCAATTTCTCTGATGGGGGCATTATCAACATTAGTTGGGGGCTCTCTCTTGGGCATTTGCCCTCCTCTTGTCTTGTTTCCTTATTCCTCGTGTTCCCGTCGAGGTGATTCATTCCTGCGGTGTCGCCTCACCTCACCATGTCTAAGCTCTCTCTCTCGCCTAGGCTGATGTGCGTTCTTTTGCATCTGATGCTCACTTCTTCTCTCAATGTGGGAGGCATGTTGGTTCCTCATGATACGACATTGACAGACAATTCTCAGTGATGTGGCTATTGGTTCGATGGTTGGTACAGTATTGCCTATCTTGGGGCTCCATGTTCCTCCATGTTCCTCTTCCCCTGGGTTGATTCGACTGCCTTTGAACCTCGGGTCTGACCTCTTCATATGCCAAATAGGGTATCGTATTTAGCGTGGCTGTGGCTAACACTTGGCCTGAGGTGGGGACGATCGTGTGTCCTACTTGGGTCCAATGATGGTCTACCAAGTGGGATACTTGGCCTCTTTGATGTCTTTAGTGCGGTGGGAGTTCCAGCGAGATTCGATTACGGTGATCAATCAGCTCATTATTAACAATTTTGCTTTTCATCATTTCTACTAATGCATCATAAAATGTAGGATTTTTGTTTCGCACATCCGTCCAAAACAAATTATTCATGTTGAGGCCTCCTCTTAGCGCATAAAGAGTCTCTCTATCTGTAACCTGTTCGCAATAGGTCATCTCGTCCGGAAGCGAGCCAAGTAGCTTTTCAAGGTTTCACCTGCTTGCTGCCTCATGTCGTGCAGCCTTTGGATGGTGGCTTCCCCTTCTTTGCTAGACAAATATTGGTTTAAAGTGTCTTTTTAAGGTCTGGCCAACTTCTGATGATGCCAGCTGAGATATGACTGTACCAAATTTCTGTAGTTAGTGTGAGATGAAAAGCTATGGATTTTAGTGCCGACGAGGCCTCTCGTAGAGACATATGGGTCATGTAGTTGTTGAGGTGCTTCGCCGAATCACCTTTTCCTTCGTACTTGGAAGACAAAGTGATTTGAAACTAGGGCGCTTCTCAACTCTTTGAAAGACAAGCTTTCATCGTCATCATCTTAACTTAAATGATCTACATGGATCATCATAATCATTTTTCTCTACTTGGTAACGAAGGGGTCGTGATGTTTTTGCTTGATTTCTCAAGTTCGTCTCGCCTCTTCTCTCCCGCCTATTTCTAGGTGGAGGAGGAAGAATCCCCTGACGTTCGTATTCTTGGTATTGTTCTTGCACTCTTTGAACAAGTGGTGGTTGATGGGACCTAATTCCAGGCCTTGAGCGTCCGATTCGATCAAAAACGCTGATGGATCTTGAGCATATTCTGGTGGAAAGTTTTCTTCCTGCGGTGTATTCTTGCTGGGTCAACTTGTAGCGTAGTTGGTAGAGGTGTCTACTTCCACCTCCTTCTCCGCTGGGTTGACATCCCTGCCATGCACTTGAGGGTACGTTTTCGTGTCATTCTCATCACCTTATTGGGGAAACATTCCATACCGAGGTGTCTAGTGCCCTGCATGTTGGTGCATTCGCATGAGTAGCTGATGCATGACAGTGTTCCGTTGGGCCATATTTCTCATATTCGCAGTCATTTATCCTACTTCCCCGGCTTAGCTTGCTATAGTACCGCCTTGTCTATGTTGGTGGTGTGGACGACGCATGTTCACATTCATGCGAAGAACCTCTTCTTTAGAAGCCTCCTACTGCCTATTTCTACTCTGCGATCCATGGTGGCTAGAACTCATAGCGAGTATTTGACTTTGAGCTCAAAGTAGGAGCTTTAGGTGCTCTTTCTTTGCAGCGGTTCTTTCTTCAAAAACCAAACCTTTATTCGAGGTTCTGCTTCACACGACTTTTACCACAAGGATATTCGTGGTTATGGTGTCGAAGATTCCCACATACGACGTCAATCTGTTGACCCAAAAAAAAGGTACGAATGATGTGACCAATAGATCCCAAAGTATCTCATGTCCACGCAAGCTAAATTCCTGCACACTTGGACAAACCGTTAGCCACAGGTGGCCTTCTTCAGAGGGGATGGTGTTGGCCGCGCGTACTCCAATGGTCAAGTTAATTGGAGAAATAATTTAGATTGTGGGAGAGTTTTGAATGTGAGCCTCTAATAAGTAAAAAGAGGGTCGGCTTGGGGTGATTGGTTAAAATGTGTAGTAAGAATATATCTTTGAGAGTCTAAACTTGCATTATCTTTGAGTGACACTAGGCAAAATGAATGGAGTCCATTGGATGATAGTGCACGTGGCCTTATCCAAATGATTTCCCTTCCTTGTCATATACATCAATCAATCACAATCTTAAGTGCTATTACCATTTTTGTGTTCATAAAGTCTAGTTCGCCAATGCCTCGTCCTGGGCTGGCTCTGTCAAGTGGGTCTGCCCGTAAAGGGGTCTGTCCAGATATTTTATGTGGGAGATGCGGGTCACTCGTACCTGGAACGGTTCGCCCGCATATAGCTGAGCTGCGCTATGCGAGCATATAAGGCATGAGGCCCCGAACTGCTTGTCACATAGGTTAATTGGGCCCATTCATGGGCCCTAGTTTTTCAAGGCATAACAAAAGATGTTATGTGTACACCTAGGTGTACAGACCCCTCATAATCGAGGGGCTCGAGCTTTTTTTATTTGGTGCAAGCCCCCTTATTGTTAGGGAGTTATATGGGGGGCTCAAGCTTTTTTTATTGGGCGCAAGCTCCCTTATTGTTAGGGAGTTATACTCAATGGTGTATAAATAAAAAAATTCAAATGTCAAATTATCAAAAGTCAAACCGATAATTAAAATAATTAAACAAGTGAAAAACCGTTCTCACGTTTCACTGTTATTGTGGAAAACGTCATTACCTTTCATTTTTTGGTATTTTCACCCTTATTTTCACCTTTCATTATGCAAAATGTCATTTTCATTCATTTTCTCAATTAAAAATTATGAAATGACATAAATATTCTTCTCTTTAAATAAAACAAAAGGAAAAAGAAAAAAACTAATTGCAATCATAGTTTCAATTTTTTTTTTTTGAAAAGCGCAAATGAGACACAAATAAATTATTAAAATGGTAATTACCACATAATATCCATACATTTTACTATTATTGTAAAAAACGTCATTACCTTTTATTTTTTGGTATTTTCACCATTAATTACACATTTAATTGCACAAACCATCATTTCTATCCATTTTCATCTAATTTCTCAATAAAAAGTTGTGAAATGACGAATATACCATCGTATTTAAGTAAAAGCTAAAGAATTAATTGTAACCATAGTCTCAATATTTTTAAAAAAAGTGCAAACGAGTCTCAATTAAATTTATTTAAAAATTAAAAAGTACAAACGAGTCCCAAATAAATTATTAAAAAATTAGAATTAAAAAAATATTTTTTATTTAAACAGGAAGGTATATTCATTATTTCACAGTTCTTTATTGAAAAAATAAGATGGAAATTGATGGAAATGATGGTTTGTACAATCAAATGTGTAATTAAGGGTGAAAATGCTAAAAAAAATGAAAGGAATGACCGTTTTTCGCAACAACAGTGAAAGATGTGTATATTATGTACTAATTACCTTTTAATAATTTATTTGGGATTTATTTACGATTTTTGAAAAAAATTGGGACTGTGATTGAAATTAATTTTTTTCTTTTACTTTTTGTTTTATTTAAAGATAATGGTATATTCGTCATTTCATAATTTTTAATTGAGAAAATAGGTGAAAATGACATTTACGCAATGAAATGTGAAAATAAGGATGAAAATGCCAAAAAAATGAAAGGTGGGGACGTTATGTGCTAATTACCCTTTTTTTAGGATGAATAGAATGCAACGTTCTTAGGATGGTCCTGACTGCCCTAAACGCTGGTGCCTTGAAGGACAATTGTTGATGTGCAGTGTGGCTCCAGTTAATAAAACATGGTAACCTACACTTTAAGCATAGCAAGACACTACCAAGCTGGGAAATGCTACGGGCCAGACCATCCCTACAATTGGACTGTCTGATCCATATGTGGGACTTGGAGTTCAAGTAATTTTGACATGTTGGTTCACCTCAGAATTAAGTCGTTGTCGAGTACTTCCAAGATTTCAAAATAGACTTAACAAAATAACATCGAATTTGACACATTTGAATACATTTGTTCTTCACTCTTATGATCAAAACATTGACTTCAGTCTGATAGTTGGCCAGAGTTCTAGCCACTATCCACTTTTTTTCCTCTATCATAATCACAATCATCTTCGTTACTATTACATTAACCACAATTTTGATTGTGATTTCACCGTCTTAGATGAAAGTTTGTCATTCTTTTTCTTTCGTCTTTATGGATAGCTTTGTTTGAACAAATTGCACCTAAGATCCCATTGATTGATAAAGACATACGTTTTTAATTTTTTGATAGCTACACCGAAATCAAGTTCGAACACCTCTAAACATTCATGTGCACAAACAAATCCATTGTACGAATGGCATTACTTAACACGATCTATTTAGCCCTTATTTGATCACCATTTTATACTTGCTTTTGTATGCACTAATTAATATAATTTCTATACTTATATGGATATTGTACGCATTATTCATAATCTGTTGCTGTTGTGTAGTGGTTATCACGTCAGTCTTATACGCTGAAGGTCTCCAGTTCGATCCTGGGCAGTAACATTTTTTTTCATATTTTCCATTTTGCACCATAATAATAAAAGATTCCATTTTACACAATCGAGCAAGTATTTAGTACACAATATTGAATCGAATTAAGCAGATTAAGCTTACTAAGAGATCGTCATCTCACCATTGTGAGAATTAAAAAATCACGAACCCTTTATGAAAATCGAAAGGGGAGATAGCATAGTAGTCGACCGAAAAAACAAGGAGTCCATTAAAGCTTGCTTTTCCAAAGAACATAAAATTATTTATTTCTTCCTCTATCATTTCTCAAAACTGGTTTTACTATCTCTATTTGGAATTTTATCTTTACAAAATGGCACATACAAGATTTCTTCCTTGAGTACTACACCAAATCCCTCAAAAACTGTCCCCTTTACCAACTTAATAAGCTCAAGCATTTCTTGAGAAGTTGCGCCACCACAATTTACGAAGAAATTAGCATGCTTCTGTGATACCATGGCTCCTCCAATTCTATACCCCTTTAATCCTGCTCTCTCAATAAATTCCGCAGCCGAAATCTTCGAGTCCGAAGGGTTTCGAAACACTGAACCAGCACTTCTCTCCCCAACTGGCTGAGTAAATTTTCTTCTGCAAACGAAATATTATATAGGTTAAAAGGTGACGAAAGTCACAGAAATTCTAGTAAAATATCGTGTTGGTCACTAAATTTCATTTGTTTCAAGTTGGTCGATGAACTTTAACTTTGATATTGTTAGGTCATCCCGTCAATTTACTTTAGTTTGACTTACCAGAAACGCTAATGTAGCACTATAGTTCGCAGCTTAATTGGCAAATAACTAGACTATTATGTTACCTTTATCTCTTATTAGTTAAAAAGATATGGAAGGACCAAATTTTAAGAAGTCTAAGTTGACTGATCAATGTGACATTTTGTTAAATGTACGACAGTGAATTTAACCCGACAAACATATTAGCAGTTAAAGATACCTAGACAGCACGAGTTTCGTAAAGGTTACCTTGTCAAGTATTCTTGCTGCTGTCTTCTTGCTGATTCCGAGAACTCTAGTCGGAATGTTACAGCAGTGATGGCTGCAAAGTCTTCCATATTTTGAAATGGCGATGATCGGTAGCCAAAGGCGAGATCACTTTTTTTCAGCATCTGATGTTCTTCTTCAGATGTGATAATCTCGACACAATCAATAGTATCAGCGGTTTCCTACAATGTAAATGAAAGATCAATGACAAATTTAGCAATTCCGTTTATCAAAATCTAAATTCACGTTCAAATTTCTGGTTTTCAATATTCTGCAGCTCCAAAAAACAAGTCGTGCGTACACAAGTATCAAATAAAAGAATTTCTTCGTTTATCGTCATAAACTGATTCTGATAATGGAAATTATAGCATTTCTCATCTATTTCTGAAATAAAAACCAGCTGTACCTGCCCATTTGCTCCAGCATTCATATAAGCAGCACCACCAACAGTTCCTGGAATCCCTCCTGCAAATTCGAGCCCAGCAAATCCTTCAGTTGCACATTGCATCCCTAGACGATAAAATGAATAACCACTTCCCACTCTGTATAAACCAGGTTCAATCGTCTCCAACGACTCGATGCAGTTGAGAATAATACAACCATCAAAACCCATGTCATCAAATAGACAGTTTGACCCTTTACCAATTATCATAAATCTTATAGAGTGCTCATTACAATACCTGCTTAAGTGAAGACAAAACAACAGCATTATGTGCATGTATAAATCATGATAGCTACTGTTTTAAATTATACTAAAGCTTTAAAACTTTTGCAAAATAACAGCAAGATTCCTCTGTCCCAGCATTTTAGATTGATTTTGCGAGGATGGAAAACAAATAGTGCAATAACATATGATGACACTAGTTATAGTGAGTATATTATACAAGAGTTGATACAAAGGAAAATTATTTAATACACTGAGCTGCCTAAAACGTCTAAAATATGATCAAAAATAGAAAAGCATCAAGTTAAGCAGTACACATTTTTTGAGTTGGGCTCAAGATTGACTTATTAAGCATACATAATTTTTTTTTTTTTTAATGTATTAATCGAATTGCCTGAGCTCAGCATGTGTTTAGCTCAATAAAAGCTCATTAAACCTGCATTACACAAAAGAATAACCTGAGCTAGGACATGTTTAAGTTTCACTTATCATTCCAAGTTTAAGCCAGCAAGAAACAACACTCAAGATCTAGAGGATTTGACAAAAATAGAGAAGAATGTCAACATTATATTTTACAACTTGTGCGGGGAAAATCAAAAAACTTGTGGATGAATGCATGCATGGAACATTTCTTTAAAATGACACTTACCCGAGCCCTGCAGGTGGTTTCGAATGGATACCTTAAAGCTGATGGTTTTACTCAGAACTATTTTTGAAATTTGTGTCATTTTCAAGTGGAAAAAACAAATGAGACGAAGGGGACAATGTATTTGGATTCTACAGAACATATGACTTATTTTTAAGTTTCCAAAGGTCACCATTTGTTCCTTTTTCAAAGGCAAAACGATTGTTGGCAGCGAAGAGTGTAAACAAGACGAAGCAAAGAACTCAAGCCAAAGTGCACTTATCAGTTAGTCAAGACCAACTGCTTTGGCCATGTCACCAATGGGGGGAACATGAGAAGATAATATGAAATCTGGGATTCAGTTTTCAAGTCATGACAATCTGAACAACACGGCTATCCTCCATAAGCACTACTAGCCTACCAACACTACCCGGAAATACAAATATAGGGAATTCAAGGTCCCCCATATATCTGTAAACTGGTGTAAGAACTCTATTATGAAAGCCATTAAGCTCTTTATATTTCTAAGTATACATTTCCAATGACATTCTCTGACTTGAGCATTCAAGGACTTGTGCCATAGTGGAATGACACTTATGCTTGATGATGTTAGCGGTAAATGTTGCTTTACAGATAAAGACACAGGATTGCTAAAAGAAAGGAGACTTGGGAAAACTGCAGATTCCAACAATAACAGCGGACATTCATGATAATTAAAATAACAATCTGTATCACCCGCACCTACGATCCGGTGCGTGCTCTCTAATTCTTACGTGATTGCAACATTAATGTCCTTGCAAAAGCAATAATGGCTTGTTCATTGAAGAGGATTATATAGTAGTGGACATTAGCTGTTAAGGTTAAAATCTCACATGGGTTAAGATATTAACCAATATGTAACAGCTTGGGCTCCCCTCTCAACAAGGTTCAACTCTTAAGATGGAAACCAAGTCTTTAAATGGTATCAGAGTCCATTAAATTCAAAGGAGCAATTTGGCCCGTCAAAAGCTCAAAAAAGGATTTGGATTTCAAGATTGGGGTGTGCTCAAACAAGCACACCACTTGCAAGGATGTTAATGGCCATAATAGTAAGTATAAGAACAATAACCAGCATTAAGGACTTGACTTCTCCTCTTAACAAAATTGTTATTTTAAGATGGTAACCAGGGAAGGGAAAAAAAATAAAAAATCTTCCAGCGAACCGTCTGCGTCCACTGCCTAAGCAAATTTCCGTTCCTCGACAACCATTAATACTATAATCGACCTCAAATATTGAAATAATATAACAAATATGTAAGGAGAGGTAACCTGATGGCAGAAATAAGTTGGGTTTGATCTAAGACTTGAACAAAGTATTTACAAGGGCCTCCAATTCCCCATGTACTGAGATTTTTCAGAAATATTTGGCCCCGGAGTAATTTTGTCCTCCATTTTTTATCGTTGAAGCTGTTGATTCCACTCGAACTGCAAGAAAAGTAGATGGGTTTTCTTGGTGGTCTTGGACGAAAGTGCGAGTGCGGCAGTGGCAACAACATACAAGGAGAAATTTGATTATCTTCTTTCAGGAAAATTGGGAGAAATTTGAAAAACAACGATTTGATTAGCAAGATAGCCTCTATATTTTAAATAAAATTGGAAATCGAACAAAAAAAAATAAAGAAAAAGGAAAAAAAGCCTGGCCAAGGAGACCCATTAGCCACTCCTGTGAACAGTGGATCTGTGTGATTATTTTTGTTCTATTTATTTAATTTTTTTCGGGAAAGCAAGCTAATCAAATTAGGCGGTCGAGAAATTTGAATAGAACTCACCCATTCATTCCATTTGCAAGTATGTTCATAAACCTACAAAACATATTTTTCACTAATGATATAACACTCATTGTAGTTCTCATAATTCACGCACCTTCAGAATCTATGGTGGGAAAGTCTTTAATTCATGAAGAACGTAATGCTCAAATATCGTTGCTAGTATAAGGAAGCTCTTTTCAGCCAACTTCTTCTTCTTGTCAACTAAAAAATTATCCAAATAAATTCAAAAGAAATTTTTGACTTTTCAAGTCCATCCAAAAGGGCCTTTAACTCATTTTCAAAATCTATTTCAAATGGAGGATTTTCAAAGTGAATAATGATGATTGAATATGCTCAAAGATATGGAAAAGATGGACTGACTGACTTGACAACAGCTGTTTGGATGTTTGTTTTTTTTATTTTTCAAACTGTTTAATCATGTATCAACACATATTTCCCTATTTTTGAACCTGTGTTTAAGCATGTTTGTATAGCAAAATTGTTATAAGGTACTTATAAGTCTACAACACACTTCGGAATGTGAGAATTACAAATAGTCATCACACATTAAAATTATCGTATCTGTCTCATTATAATGGATTTACGAAATTGTTTGTTGAAATACTATGACAATGTTTGAAGGAGCCCAGTACGAAAACTCAACCCTCCACCTAAAATCCAAAATGAACTTCAATTCTAGTTAAAGGTAACTCTGACTATATTGAAAGCACTAAGGTATCGTCACAACATTGAATTAAGGAGAAATACGTGTTATAAAATCGACTTTCTCTGAACTAATAATGTACAATTCAGCATACCAAATGTTCCGTATAAAAATTCTTTCAACTGATTTGTGCAACGCTCGACTAGGGAGCTTACAGTCACAGCAATGATCTATCATCCTTCCTAAGACCTATAATACCATTCTCAATCGGATGGGAAATTTCCAGTGGCCACTACAGCCAAGAATCTGCTTGCACATTTCTTCTTTGCATCTTGTGTAAACTTTTGGGTACTGCAAAGGTTTATAAATACTCTTGCAGCCACTTTTACTCAGAATAGGTAGCAACAGATCCACATTAATGCAACAGTATCCGATTAAATTGCTCCTGCACGAAAAAGAAAGAAAAAAAGTCAATGGCAAAGTTCGGAGATGAGTTACAAGAGAATAAACCAGTTACGACTATTTCGCCTTACCGTAATTACATTCAAACCCACAAGTCATTTCCACAGGTGAGGCCTAAAACGCTATATTGGGTTGAGAGAGGAGAAAATTCGGTGCAGTAACGACATTTTTTGAGATATAAATCACCACCGTATTAAGTGTTCGGTTGATACAGTTTTAAAATATTTAAAAAGAAATTCAAACGTATAGGTTTCTTCTCATTGTAGTTTCAAAACGTTGCTGTAATGAGAGAATCCTATTACAGATAGATCAATTGAAATTAATAAAAGAAGGGTCACCATCATGAGCAAATGGATGTGCTGTAGAATGATTAACAGTTTGTCTAATGAGAAGCACAGAATTCTTCACAAATTAGTCCTTACCTTCAAGTTGGGAGTGAAGATATCTGAATCTGATCCTCAAAAACTGCACTGGACAGATCTGAATTTTGCATAGAATCTTTCCTAATCTGGTCCAAAGATGTAGCTTCATATATGCCTGGAATACAATG
This sequence comes from Fraxinus cuspidata, assembly GCA_903798385.1. Taxonomy (NCBI): domain Eukaryota; kingdom Viridiplantae; phylum Streptophyta; class Magnoliopsida; order Lamiales; family Oleaceae; genus Fraxinus; species Fraxinus cuspidata. The sequence goes on from CAIGRP010032700.1 coordinate 32,881, forward strand.
TTATATAACACAGTCGCATCATTCTCGGTTATCATGGAAATCATGCATGGCAAGTAAAACCATTCAAGACCATCTTGCCCAATAACCACAATCACTCATTAGAAAAGAGAGACAAAAAACAGATTTCATAACACTTTAGGTTTACAACAAAATCTTCTATCCTTAATCCTATATAAAGTATCTGTACCATGAAACAGATTTCATGACTAGGCTTTTACAGGTATGGGAAAACACTTTATCTAATATCTTAACCATTTGTAGATAAAACAGATTCCTAATATTATCAAAACGATCAGCAGAAAAACACTTTATCTTATATCTTAACCATTTGTAAGAGAAGCAATAAGAAAGTAGAAAATGATCCATGCAGTTAATTTTATCATATAACATGGCAAGATAGAAGCTTTTATTCATACCAATTCCCAAAATGGCAACACAGATTAGAAAACCAAGCAGGGCAAAGTTCATTTTGCACACAATCTCCATGATAATGATACATCCTGCAGCGACCATCAAATGCCTCGGAGAAGAGAAAACTATATGCAATCTGAAAATAAATAATCAGTTCCAAGAACAGAAAACCACATAAAGATGAAGATACATAATCGGTTCCAACAAATTATGAGCTGGTACTTTATTTGCAATCACAATGTCTTGTCATGTGTAATTTACAATTCTTCATAAAAGTTGTAAAACAGAACCCCTTGTGCAAAATCTACTTGTCTGCTTTGTCCCATACATAGGACCAAAAAAGAAAACGATGTACTACTTAACTCATTAATTTCTTAACTAATAAGCAAGAAAATAAGCAATCCTGAGCTGAAATTATTTCAGGAATCATGAACAAAAGGAAGAGTAACGATATAGTGAGAAGTAATGAAAAAAAAAAAAAGCATAAATATACCATCACATAAATGAGCGTAACAAATTTAATTTAAATATTATAGTGGACAAAGCAGGTTCTCAATTTTCAGTGGAAACAGATAAGTAAAACCTAGCATCATGGAAAATTAGAAAATGACTTCCATAAATTTACGGTTCATGGGTATCTTTTTTCATAATGATCGATTTCCTAAAAGGCCAAATGAGAACGTGATTGATAAAATTGTAGCAAAATAAAATACAGAAGCACATAATCGGAATGATAAAGCCCACTGAACGTCTACTAAGAGAAGGATTACAAATTTCATGTTTCCATGCAGAATAATTTACAAAAAAAATTAGGTAGTTACCTCTCTTCAGCAATACTATCAACATAAAATATCAAAATAATTCCGAAGAGGATAGTGCTGGAAAAGGCCCATGCAGAAAATGGCAACTCTAAGTCAGTTGATTCCTGAAGCATCACAACATAAGCACAACAAACAAACAAAAATAAGCATCATTAAACACCAGGTGAAGATGGGATGTTTAAACACCAATGGCTAATCTTAGTCCTTAGAGCTTGTTTGTCATTCTGACATCCAAGTGCCAGAAGTATGCATTTTGAATTGTATTAAAAGGTTCAGAAGAAGGATATTAACGAATTCAAACATAGTACAGCCAAGAACGATTTCACACCTCAGATCAAGTTTAAAAAATCCCGAAGTAACCTGAGAAGAAGTCATAATCGTGCAACATAAAACAAGAAGCAACTAGATTCACATCTCCTAATGAGCTCGAGTACATTATAAATAATTGTAAAAGCTCAAATCTATGCTGAAGATTCAAAACTAACCTTTTTCCAAATATGTCCTCTCCTCCAGTACAGAACTGCAGATAATACTCCAAGAACAGCACCAGAATATTCAGCAAATACAACTCTAAGTTAAATAAGCATAGTTAATTCAGAACTAGAGGAAACGCAAAAAACACTTATCAAGTGGAGATTGAACCAGAGAAGGATAATTTTCCACTTCATTCAAAAACTGGGAAGATTTTTAGGAGTTCGTTTTGCTTCGATAGCATCCTTCAGCGATACTACAACCACTGAATGCTTGAATTTGTTTTCTGGTCTTTCAGTTTTATGTCTCTCTTCAAAAATTATTAATGGGGTCCTCCATCCGTGGGAGGGAAGAAATCGAAACAAAAAAAATATCAAATTATTGATGTAAATGTCATGCACACAACACAGTTTAGTTCTTTCTCATGACCTCATCTCGATGAATTTAACAAGACCATGTAGACAATTGGAGGAATAAATTCTTCTTTGGACTTTATAGTGGATCCCTCTTCTTTGGACCGTGTAGACAGTTTTAGTCCATTAAGAATCCTTGGAACTAGAAACAAAACATCACATACTTGTCACCAGTGTAGATATTACCAATGCATGTCTTTTATGCTGCCAATCAATAAGTACAACTAGAATCCAAATTCTCTGTGATATCCTCAAACCACAGCTTGGCTTGTGCATTAAATCTAAATCTACAATATTTCAACTTATCACCTGACAAAAGCCTTGTGTTTTATTCATCTTCTAGTATAAAAAGGTGAAATCACGTTTTAGCATAAGGGCTATAAGCACAATTTCCATAATTTTCGAGCCAGCTATAAGCTCGAGATAAAATTCATAATAGGAAGTGAACATGAAAGTCAAATTTGGTATGCGCCTAACCATGCAGTGAAACATGTTCTTGCTTTTCCTACAAGGATACGTACACATTTAGATATTATAATATATCATTGCCAGACAATTCATGTCTCAATTGATAGTTAAAAACCCAAAATTCCAACATACCAAATGCAAACCACGTGTTGAATGAATAGTGAACTTAAGACCAATTGAGAACCCAATGCATTTATAAAATTGGAATACAGATCAGCCTGTCCGAGGTTAACCCATAAAGCAAAAATCACTGGTCTTACTTCTAGCATGAGAGAATTTCGTACTTTTCATCTGCTTTTCAAGTGGTAGAAAAAGTAACGAAACAATCAAACATAGTCCTAAAATTCTCAATTTGCAAAGTTCACCTGAGAGGACCACAGTACAGAGCAGTAATACCAACATTTATCACAGAAGGCACTACCTGTAAAAGAATAAGATTCTAAACCATGTAAGACCAAGATTCTGTCTGGGATTTTTTGATGATGAAAATATTAGAAAAAAAATGAAATATTTCCTTAAGACCTGAGTATGTCTGCCCTTCCAAGGCTTTTGCAGAACTAAAAATATAATGGATGACGGTACAAGACAGCAGAAGATAAACAACACAACCGAAGCCCCTGTCTGAGACAAATAGTGGTACATAGAGTAGACTGACCATACTCTCATGAAGTTACCAATTATATGTATTATCTGCAAGTGGGTTCGCCTACATTCAAACAACATTATCAAATCAATTAACAAAGACTAAGGGAAAGAAATGAACTCAGTTGCCCCTTGTAATAAATTTGGACACATTTTACATAGAGATTATTCATCTTACTATACATCACTGCTTTATAGAATTGGTGACCACTTTAGAGCAGAATTTAGTCTTACATTCAATCCTTGAATAACTATCGATATTCATTATCCACTTCAAAACTACTCTTTTCCACTACATTTTAAGAGATCTTTGAAATTAAATCAACATTTTCCCATAGTTTTTCTAAAACTGTTAAATAGTTTTTACTCTGTTTCTAAATGTGTGTGTGTGTGTGTATAAAGAAATATCATTATCAAGTTGCATATTTGTCAGCATCCCATGCTCTAAGAAACTAGTCTCCTACATTTCATAGACTTAACAATTGACACGTGTGCTCACACACTCCAGACATACACCCAGTTAATTAACTATCCATGTCTACATACCGAGCAACTAGGGGTAATATTTGTAAATAGAAACTATGAATATGTATCCTCGTCTCTCACTTTTAATAGATTCAGCAACTGTAGGGGAGGGTCTTTGAATAATCAAATTAACCACCTAAACTTGACTATTCCTTTACAGCATTAAATAATCCGAAAACTAAATCGAAGCTGTTCATAAATTTTGTCTAAAAATTGTAAATACTTATCGTGTAATTCCCAATTATTGACTAGTGTCCCTATTATTGAATCTGGAAACAACATTATTTAGGCAAATTAATCTACATTTCACTAGGTCTCTTATTACTACCAAAATGAGAAGTGGGTTTTCAATTTTTCATACTTAAGTACAAGTGAAACAGAAAAACTCTTGAATTCGATCAGTCAAGTAAACAGAATCAGCTAAAGAAAAAACCCATTAAAAACACAATGATAAAAAAAAATTTGAAACCTTTGAATTAATTAAATTCCTAAATATATTATTCAACAATTTTTAGCCCCTTGTTTGGGCTCAATTTTTCCAAATATATATATTTTTCAAAAATCCATTTCATTCATACATTCTCCTATAAAATAATAGAATATAACACATAAATCTAAAATTTTTCCTTATTTTATAACCACAATTTTCCAAAAAATCACTATTTTAAAACACGTGTTCCCCTTGAATCTCATTTTAGTGGATCCCAAACAAACAGGGATTTATTAATAACCAAATGCGTCAAAATGATCCCATTCTATTACATTTTCCATTAGGGAAAAATGGGGAAAAAATACATAATTACAAATAGTTCAAGATAAAGTTTAAAAAATGAAAAATGAAAAATCAGGTGGCCACATTTGTGGTCGCTGATAATAATTTTTAAAAAATACGACAAATTTTTTTAAAAAACTGACAATTATTTGGGCATAGTTAATATGAAAATTTATAGTTCTAATAAGTATTAAGAGTATTTTATTTATTAAGGATAGTGGGCCTAATTTTCCCAAAAATACTTGTAAAGCCCAATTAAAAGGAAGGCCCATATCTATGGATAACCAGATCTGTTTAGCAAAGGGAAGAGCGGCCTAGGTTTTCCATCTCGGTATTACATATAAATTGGTAACATATTCATCACCCTATCGGCGCCAATTATCTTATGTTGCAGTGATTTCTTCTCAACTTCGTCATCACCAAACTTGGAAGGTAGTATTGGATTGTATTAGTGTTAAAACGGGCTTTTATATGTCGAAATCGATTCGATTTGTTTGTTGTGAATGATTTAATTTGAACTCAATTACTTATAATTTACTTTATTTTTCTAGGATTGTTGTGTTCTTGATGGTAAACTTTCTCTAGCAACAGTGATTTCTTCAACAACATTTCTCTTGAATTTTTGATGCAGTTTATGGTTTTCCATTGCCTGAAAAACTGGCATCCCCTCAAATGTTATAGGGGAAATACCCAGGACGAAAATCCAGTGGGGGCATCTGCCCCCCCTAGACCCCAGGTGGCTCCGCCCTGTGTGAGGGTTATGTTTTGCGTAGTTAATGATGTATTCCTAGAGTTACAGTGATAATTTTTCCCATTAGAGATGCATTATGAATATTTTATACGGAGAAAGTGTCTTAGGTAGAATTCTTGCTTAGAAAATTTTTAGTATTTTTCAGATTGAGAATTTAGTAGATCAAAATGTTTAATCGATGATAGAATCGAAAAATTAATGGTAACAGCGTATTAATTGTATATATGCTAATAATTATATGCTTTGCAAATAGATAACATAAAGATTTTCTGTCAAAAATAGTGTTCGGATAAACTTAATTTATATACAAGAAGCTGCATTTTTGAAGTTATCTGTGCTAGCTGAAGCTTTATGACTATATTGAATGTGGTATTCATCTGTAGGAGGAAGAACACCTCTAATTTCTAGGAGAAATTTTTGAAAGTCAGATACAAGCACTGGCCTAGTGTTGGAAATTATTTGATTTTTGTTTGTGCTCGGATAAACTTTTGAATTGCCTGGTTTTATTATCTGGATACTGGATAAGGGAAATCAGTTTCCCAGTCATAAAAATTTGATTGCATACCTTTGTTTCCAAAGCAGATCTTTCAAGATGTTCACTGCACTGCAAAAGATTCACAAGGATAAGGATGCTGAGCCTACCGAGTTCGAGGAGACTGTTGCCCAGGTCCTCACTCAGTCCTTTTTGACTGCAATTATTTACTTGCACTGGTTACTCAATTGCATCATGATTTATTCATTCTTGAACTTTCTTCAGGCTCTGTTCGACTTGGAGAATTCAAACCAAGATATTAAGAGTGAATTGAAAGATCTCTACATCAATTCTGCCATGTAGGATTGTCGATCTTATGTTGGTACTATTTCTGCCTAGCATGATGTTAAATATATTCACTTGATTCTCCAGGCAAATTGATGTCGCTGGAAACAAGAAGGCTGTTGTGATCCACGTTCCTTATCGGTTGAGGAAAGCTTTCCGCAAGATTCATCCTAGGCTGGTGAGGGAGCTTGAGAAGAAGTTCAGTGGAAAGGTAATAATATAATTGTGACTATGAATGATCTTGTATTTACAACACCTATATTTCTTGTCTTCAGTAAATATGATGGTAGAATTGTCTTTATTTTCCAACATGGTAGTTTTTGCTTTTGCTTTTGCACCTGTTCATGTGTGCAGTGGGATTTCTATGTTATAAATTTTCAACTGCTGGAGTTTTAGCTATATCTATGTGGCTAATTTAAATGAGAATCTTATAAAATCTTTGGTACATTGTCAATTTGTCAATATGATGACTTTATCTAGCTATGTAAAAGTAATCTATGACCTATGATACAATATATGGGAATGACATAAAAACTAAGCTATTTAACATGGAGAGGAGAATTTTAAAGGTATAGAACACAAACTAAGCTATTTAACATGGTAATAATATGATTGTGACTATAGATGATCTTGTATTTACAACACTCATATTTCTTAAGTAAATATGATGGTAGAATTGTCTTTATTTTCCAACACGGTAGTTTTTGCTTTTGCTTGAATTTTGCACCTCTTCATCTGTATGCAGTGGGATTTTTATGTTAAAAATTTGCAACTGCTGGAGTTTTAGCTATATCTATGGCTAATTTAAAAGAGAATCTTATAATCTCTTTGGTACATTGTCAATATGTCAATATGATGGAAGATCTAGCGATGTACTCAGTCTAAGATTGATCAAATCAGTTCGTTAATTGTTGTGTTTCCAAGTCCAAATATATAATAGCATTGTGGTGGTTTATGATATTTGCCTCTACATATTTGTATTCATCAATGAAGTTCTATCTCTATAAGAAATTCCACATAAATTAATAATTTGTTACAGGAACTGGAATGACTAATGAGTGCGCAGATAATATTGTTTTTTATTTCTTCCTTTTTTATTTTCTTTAATAGGTTTTTATTCTAAGTATTTGGAGGCATTATTCTCAAGTGACCTAAAAATATTTTCTATCTGCTCACCCCAATTACTTGTGAATTGCTTGCAGGAAGTTGTTTTCATTGCTACACGAAGGATAGTGCGACCACCAAAGAAGGGTTCCGCCGTGCAGAGGCCCCGTACTCGTACACTTACAGCTGTGCATGAGGCCATGCTTGAGGATATTGTTCATCCTGCTGAGATAGTTGGAAAACGTATCCGATACAGGCTTGATGGATCAAAGATAATGAAGGTTTGTTTTTTATTATTATTTTGATAAAATGCACATCCCACTTTTACAAATTTATTAATCGCGCATGTTGCAGGTTTTCTTGGATCCAAAGGCAAAGAATGACACTGAAAATAAGCTGGAGACATTTGCTGGAGTCTACAGAAAGCTTTCAGGGAAAGATGTAGTGTTTGAATTTCCCATTACAGAGGCCTAAAACCATTGCTTCCTGTTTTCTTGTCGACTCTTCAGTTAATTTTTATTGGTAATTTAAAACTTATAGAGATTTTGATTAATGGTCCGTGTTCATTAGGAAGCGAGAATCTTAATGACAGGCTATTTTCTTGTTGGATACTTGTTCTTTAAGTATTTCTGCTCATGTTAGTTGAAATTTGGTATGCTCGCCTTTCGAATATACCAACTGGTGTGAAACTCGTTGAACGTTGATCTTGTGAACCCAAAATGGAATACTCTCTCCAAAGAATCTCATTTGTACTCCAAAGTTGCATTGATACATCGTTGGCAAAATGCACACACTTCAAAACATTAACTGGAACATTGTTGTCATCATTCATCAACCTGCCACACAGCCACTCTTTTCAATTGGAACAATTTACTCGTTAGCTGATAAGTTTTATCTTTCTTCTTTCGGTCAATGAGCAAATGATAACTTGCAAATGGCTTCTTACCATGCTTGAAATGGTTATTGCATCAGACAGAATAAGACACCATGCCACACCTTGTACTGTATACCATGCTTTATTGTATTTTTTAACATAGCGGTAAATTTACATTCAGATGCTAAAACACCCAAAAAAAAAAAAAAGGAAAAGCAACGATACATAGTACTAAAAATAACTCCATTAACTTCTAGTTTGATTTAGTGTTCGACTCTTCCAAAAACCTGCTGTTCGCTCCTGCTCTATATAAAAGCAAACCCGATGTAGTTGCTGCAGTGATCTCAGTGTTAGCACATGTAAAAAGTACGTCACCTTCATCAACCGACTCTTCATTAGATACTGTCTGTATTTTTCCCTCTCCTGCCATGACCAGGAACACAGATGGACCAGGGACTGCAGGAAAAACAGCTGATGTTCCTTCAGGAAGGAAACATCGATCAACCTCGAATTCATCGAATGGAGGAATATATTTAACTGTATAAGCATTCAAAGCAACTCCTTTGAGGACTTGTGGCAGGCCCTGCAATAGCAATTGAATTAAGTGCAAGCAGATTCAAGACTGATGAACCTATGTCAAATGACAGTTCCTTGGGGTAGGTATGTTTGATACACAGTTGTGAATTATACAAGACAGTACAATGGATGGAATTTTTTACTCATTTTTCTTCTGTTATACTGTCCACCTCTACAAAAGAAGGCTCTAAGGTCTAGTAGGATTTCAATATGCTAGTCTGAAATTAATAGTAAAGGGAGGGGAACAATGTTTGAACAAAACAAATTCTTCAATGAGTGTTCGTATCATCACCTGTTTGTATGTGAGCATGGAACAGAGAGTTTGAACATCCCGATTCTTTGGAGTAAGGCCAGCACGTACAACATTGTCTGACGCAGCCATGCACTCAATGCATTCACCATATATATATGCATGAGGTTCATTTGGCCCCAAGTATAGGGCTTCACCCGACCTAAGTTTGATGTAATTAAACAAGAAGGCCGCTATAACACCAACATCTCCCGGATATTCCTGCTCAAGCCGCAGAACCAGCTCATCCTTGTCTGTCAACTCCCCCACCTATAAATAGGGAGAATTAGCCTCCTTTTAGCTAATTTATAAATGATTTATAAATTATCAAACTTCATTTTCAAACGCACGTACACTCATTTTTATCTATATAAATTATTATAAATTCTACCCCAACGGATGCTTAACTGTCCACAATTCAGTTTAAGCTGCAAAAGAAGAAAATTTAGAGATATAGATATACGATCATACGACCAAATCAAGGTCCCTCAATAACATTGACATGCAGAAACCTTTCCAGTGGTGATGCTGAGACAGGACATAAATTTTTTTGAGAACCAGGCAGGGCCAGTGTGAACACGGTCCACTCAATTGACACCTCTAATGCAACTGAAGTACTTGCAAAATCTTGCTGCGTGCAATTAAGAGTGAAAAGAGAAGCTGGACAAATACAAAGTTTTTATCTCTGAAATAATTCTAATGTCGACCACATAAAGCATCTCAAGCAGTATTTGATTACAGTGATGAAAAAATGAATGTCAACAAAAAATAGTAGAGAGAATTCCTATATACTTCACGTTTTATGTTGAGTCGACTTATCAACTTGGAGATTGCTTCAAAAACCACAGCCTTCTTAGCTAACATGAGTTCAGTAAATATGGAACGCACAACCTCTTTTGATTTCGCTTTCTCGTCCAGTTTGCTGGTGTGCAATACTTGATCTGCACATGCAGTGCCAATCACTTCTACAATCTCAGGTACATTGTGAACAACAAGCTTAAGCTCCTGAACATACAAAATCAAAACAGTATCCAATTAAATTTATTGAATTTCTCAAAAGATTATAGAAGATAGACAAATTCAGAGCAAAAGATTTGGGCTCTTATCCAAAGTTAAAGATTTGCCTTTTTCATAACCATTTAATTTCTTCTCTTAAAAAGCCCTTAAAATTTTTCTAAAAGTGTAAAACTCTGTACGTGGAATTACTTCTACATAAACATGCAATTAAACAAAGGATAAAAATATCACAAAAGCTTTTAGTTACAAGTGACATCATTGAATAGCTAATAAAACTTGGCTGATCTCATTCTCACAGGACAAGCATATGGCATACAACAAATTCGCCTAATATTCCAATGATCACCGAAACCACAGTACCTGGGTATGGTGAGAATCAAAATTACCGAGATCTTCATCAAGCATTACACAGATCACAAAAAAATCATTAGTCGAGATCCTCATATTTCAAAATGGGTTTTCTTGAAAGTGCCATATACAAGATTTTAGAATTAAAAAAACACTTAAATGAATATAATACCAGTGTCAAGGGATTGACTCAGAGCGTGTCTATTGTCATCTTGATGTTCAAAAGCAATGATGAATCTTAACAACACTCAATCAGCTTGAAAACGTATGCATAATTTAATACGTGCAAAACCAAAGACAAAAGTGTGTCATGAATGAATCTCCAGCTGAAAATAACATTGTTCTCATCCATCAAACAGATTTAACAGCTGAAAACAATCTAGAAAGGTATCTTCATTCATTCTTCAGTCTTACAGGATACCAGAATGAAACTGAAAGGCATAAATGTTGAAACCACAATTTTCAAATACCAGCACGTCACAATTGTAGTTTCAAGCCCTAATAAAGGCATTCAGTTCCAAATGCAGTATTTAAGCCAAACACTAATGTATAATCAAGAAAGTGGTGAAAACAAGCACACTACCTCAAGACTGATAAACCCGCATAAAGCCTCGAACTCAGTGAGTGCCAAGGCCATCTCAGGCTTGTGATTGTCATCCTTATATACGTCTGGCTGTTGCTTATGAAGAACTTCAGCCAAAACTTTATCTGGATGAGCCTGTATTGACAATGGCTTTGCCACTGAAAGCACCTTAAAAACACCAATTTGCGAAAAATCCACTCAGTAAGACATATAACATAGATGATTATGCCCAATTTTTGGAGTAAATAAGTAGATAACATCTAATTTACACGTCCAAATTTCAAAAAATACAAAAAGAAAAAAAAATCCCATTTTCAAAGAGTAAAAGGAACGTCTAAAATTGATGATAATCAAAAAATGACTTTCCCAAAATAAGTGACATGAGAATAAATTCCTTTAAGATTAATCCATAATTCGAGCAGGATTTAATGGTGAGCATACCTTGAAGAGAAAAGGGAGACTGGGGCCCCATTTCTGCAAAACCTTATCACCAATTACACAGGGGTCTTGCTCAATCCAATCCTTCAAATTCACTAAATTACAGTTATTACCACTACCATGACTCCCATTCGGCACTCCATTCTCTCCATGACCCACCACTACCTGCGGCACCACCGCGTAGGAGGGCCCGGACTCGTGGGTCCCCATCCAGAACTCAGCATATGGCTTACAATCTTCTGCTTCTTCTCCACTGTTCTTCGCGTACAATCGCGCAACACTCGACTCCCTCCCAATTTTACCCCAATCATAATTCTTTACACAACACTTGAGCTTAACAATTCCTGAATTCTCAGCCTCCATGAGAACTGAATTCCGAGTTGTAGAGAGACAGAGTAAAAAGAAGAGGAAAAATGGAGAATTTGGTTTGAGTATACTGGAAAAAGAAAGGGAAGATCACTATTTAAAGGCAACGATTCGAGAGGGAAAGGAAAGAAGTAACAGCGCGAATTCTATGGCGTCGCGGTAATTATCGTCAGTTGAGATAAAATTACATAATTGATCCTCAATATATTATTTTGATAGCAAGTTGGTCTGTAACCTTTATAAATGAACAAGTTGATCTTCAATTTTTCATTATTTTTGCACAATCATCCTTAAATTTGTGTTAAATTGTCATGTGATCTCCACGTGTTCAACTATATAACGTTAATGTTAATATTCTGCTTCTTGCTTTGGTCGATGTCTAGAAAGTTGAAATGATACATAAATCTAAGAAAATCACGTGACAATTTAATGTAAATTTAAATAGTTCATGTTATTGTCTCTATTATAAAAACTATATTTAATCAACCAGTTCAACCAAAAAAATTGTCATAAAAATTAGAGATTTAAAATTTGTTAAAACAAATTAATCATCATTTAGTTTTGTTTCGAAAGTGGCCAATTCGAAACGTAATACCTACCTATCACATAGGAATGTAATCTTCAATTGTTTATTTAGTTTTTTAATATTGATACGACTCTAATTCAACTATGATCTAACTCTTTAACTATTTACCTTGGAATATATGGCTTGACGGAATTGCAACCACCCATATCAATTAGGTATTCAGGTTTGGCAAGTAGCTCATCCAAAAGTAACATTACTCCTAAAAATAATGTTATATATCTAGACTATTGAATCTATGTGCTAATTAAGTGCCACCAATTAATTGAACCTCTTAAAGTGGGGATACATATTCCTTGTAAGACATACAATCACTTTGTTGACATCCATCAACAATTAGATAAATAACATTACTCAATGGCCAATCGACATGATTAGACCTTGATCGTGTGAATGTAGAATTAATGTAATTTGACTTATTAAATCAAGACCATATCAATTTTTAATTGATTTAACAAAATTGGTTCACATTATTTAAAAATAATGTTAAGTGGTATTTAACACTTATCCAGGTGTAAATTCATGTGTAGTTGTTTTATTCAATTGGAGTAAAGGTAATATTATTTATCACCAATTTAGGTAACAATAAATGTTCACTTGAATTGTCTGATAAAATTATGTGTTCATTAAATAACACATTCAATAAAATTTAAGAATGTAGGGCCCATTTAATTAAATGTATCATATGTTACCATGTCCCAATAGCATTATTCAGTCCATTAAATGTAAGGATATAAGACTCATTTAGTTGGTTATATCATGCATTGACATCCAATTTTAATGTCGCTAGTGCTAGATAGCTTTTTTCAATATTTAAACGCACATAATTATATGCCATTATATAGATTCCCCAAACAAGACATATCAAGAGCTCACGTGACAGGATTCATGTATTAAATTTTGCTTCTTGTAGAAGAGTTTCATAAGGAAGCGAACTTAATTAAGGTCCATTTTGACATGACTTTCATTTTTGCGTAGAAGAGATTCATGAGAAAACTGTCTTAAATTTCATTTGGAAACTAAATTATAAAAAAAAAAAAAAACTACCTATTTTGAAAGTGCTTTTAGAAGAAAATGCATTTGACAAATTTTCTCTAAAAGTTTTTTTAACTAAAAGAAACATTTTATAAAATTAGCCAAACGATAATTTTTGAGTCTCAAACCTTATCTAACTTTTCAAATGTCATACCAAACGAACCCTTAATATTTGGAACTAATATATAAAATAATATTCTATTTCAGAATAGTTTTTTAAGAAAGCCATAACGAGTCATCTTTCTCTTCTCTAGCTAGAAATATTTTTATAAATTAACCATATGTATTAAAAAATAACTTTTGAATATCAAATATTCCTTTTGGTTTTTTAAAAGTCATACCAAATGAGTCCTAATATTATTGCATTTTAAAAAAATTTTATTCAATTGTAATTAACCGTTGGACTAGAACTCTTGATTTGGACAAGTCCAGCATGAATTCGAGAGGGTTATTTGTCTAGGTTTTTACTAAGCATGCGAAGCAATTACAAACTGGACAATTTGATTCAACATCACTAGCTTATCCTCGACCTTTACAGATATCGATCAAGTAACACCAGTGGAACTTTGAAAACCAAGTCAATGGCTATAAAGAAAACATGAACTTTGTGCCGAGACAAAAAGTTGGGGGCCAGCTATGCAATTTCTTAAGAAATTGGGGAAAAGTACACTATCGGTAGAGTGATGCTGGGCGTTGCGTATTGGAGCGGTGCGTCGTAGGGTATCGTCGCCCATAAATTAATATTGGCAGTCGTTGACAGTTTTTGGGTCCTTAATCCAAAGAGAAATGGAATTGTGAGCCAATTATTTAAATTTTCTTTTTTAACCTTATTATTTTAAAACAATACACATTGTTCTCGTTATAATTTAAGATTTTTTATTGCATTAATTAACTTATGAACTAATATTCTTATATACCAAAACTTGGCTTAAATCTAAATTAATTAATGCACTCAAATTCAATATTTTCATCATTAAGATGATGCATAATTAGAATATTATCAAAGACAGCCAAAAACTTGCAAAACTTGCATGGGGTTAGGATCCCATGTAAGAAGACTAGGCATTAATCAATTATGTCAAAGGGATTTTATCAATTGAACTCATTAAACTCATTCTTAGGCTAAATTCATTGTCTCAAGGTTCATCTTGTCCCATTCCATCCTCTATAAATGGGCAAAGTAACTCCACATTTAAAGTAATTTTTTACTTCCTCTAGCTGCTTTCCCTCTCTTATTTTCCTTTGCACTTTATATGTATTATTCAGACAGTTGACTTGATCGTTGGAATGTGAACAATTGTCGGACCTTTTTCTTAGATTGTTGACTTTTGCCTCCTGACAGCATCTTCAATGTGTAGATTGAGGAGGAGGTGATCAGAGTGTTATTGACCACATGATCAACGAATTTTTGAAACTAACGAACACGCTCAGGAGATCCCATTATCTACTAGGAATTATGTATTTTGCTTTGGTATTGTTTCTTTCTGCTAATCAATCTACTACGTGGATCAAAATGAGATTACTAATAATGCAAGAAGAATAGATCTTGCTACCCCACTACATTTTATGTATATGTGTTATATTGTCTGTTTGGCATGAATATGGTAAAGCTAAACCTTTTTTTCCTTTTAAGTTGAGAAGTTACTTTTGAGTCTATTTAGATGATTTTTTGTAAGCGTTTTGTTCGTTTAAAAAGTATTTCAATGGAAGCTGGCTCTAATTTTTCAAATTAAAGCTATCCGAAAACATCTATATTCTTTTATTGTAGAGGCCACTTGTTTATGCATAAAACAGAGGCCCAATTAAATGGTCCAAAAACTGGAGCCCAAGTAGGAAATTCGAAGGATGGGCCCAAGAGAGACCATGAAGAGTCCTAAGACAGTACCCGGAATCGAATCATTAGCGAAAGTCCAACATCGTCCAAGCTGATAAGTCGCTCAGAATCGGGTGAACATTATCGCCTAAGCATGCAGAAAGCCCAAGCAGGCAGAACGCTCAAAACCCAAGCAAGCCAACGGTTATGAAAGCAGTTTTATTTCACGATCCAAAAGCTACAATCAGGA
>CAIGRP010032706.1:0-52719 GCA_903798385.1 Fraxinus cuspidata
TTGGGCTGGGCCTGACTAAAAAAAAAATTGGGGGGCCAAAAAATCGGCCCCCTCCACTTTTGGGCCTGAGGCGCGGGCCTCATTGGTCTCACCTCAGGGTCGGCCCGGCAATAGTAGTGGAGAGAATTTTGGTGAAACATTGAAATGTGGATCGTGTAGCCTCACTTTGAGGATTAAAACAAAATAAGGGTTTTGTTGTTTACCGAATTGATGTTGATTTCAAAGGATTAAACTAGGGTTGTAAGCAAAAATTTATCGAAAATCAAAACGAAATCATCTTTTTGTAACCATTAGTTTGGTGACCCATAAGCTAAACGGTTTCTAACTAAACTAAGTTATTTTTGGTATTTTATCTACGATTTGAAACTAAACCAAACCTGATAAGACTTAAAAAAAAAAATCAATCCAGCAAAGTAAAGTTGGACAAGAGTCAAAACTCCTAAATTACATTTTTACCTCCAAACAAAAAAGTTATCTCTAGGGCAGACAAAGCACCTGGCCAGCCCCTGCGGCCGCTCGTACTGGATCCGTCGGGAGCTTCAGGTTACCGTCTGCCGACCACCGAGAAGAAATGAAGAAGATGACCCCGTTCGTGCAGATAATGGGTGGCCATTGGGCTTGAAAAAAAATCCTTATTGTTTGGGCCTTTTTTAAAAAAAAAAATAATATAGCCCAATCAATGGTTATTGGTCCACCAAATGAATCGATATATGGGTTCATTAGCCACAAAATCTAATCCAATTCCAAATTTGAAAATCGACAAGGGAGAGACAACGAGAAAAGTGAACGCTGCGAAGTGCGGACTAGCTGTCTGTGACGCCGCCAATCGATGAGATCGGTGGAGGACGATGGTGAATAGTGAGTGCCTTTAGCCTTTGCCCTTTAGTTTTGTCATCCATAACAAAATTTTGGGATTTCATAATTATTGATACTACAATGGATATCACAATCCATATTCTAAAACCTCTAGAACCCATTTCAACAACAATTTATAAGCTAATCTTGAGATGAATAGAGAAAATTGAAAGCCTGCAAATTATATATAGAAAACTAAAAGAAATTATAAAGTTGTTGTTAGCATCATCAAATTGATATGAAATTTAATACATACCAGTTAATTAACTAATTTATTTGACTTTAGACATCTTAATATACCATTAATTCTGAGAAACTAAGTGGTAGAGATTTGCATAATTGTCCGTGGTGAATGAACCGTTTCCGTATAGACTTTTTACGTTTTAGTGCATTTACATATGTATTGAATTATATTTTCGGCTATTACGATCATTGATTGTCATTGGTCACCGGCCACCGGTCATCGATCACCGGTTAACAGTCAACGATCTCCGCCCTATCTGAACTACAATGTTAGATTCGCCCTGGTTATCAATATTAAAGTTTTTTCTTAAAGTAAATACAAATACTTTTGGTAATAATCCTATGAAATCAATCAAAATCATCGGATTGTTCACTCACACACCAAGCTCTCAGCTTTACGTGCAAGCTTAAAAAAACTCACTAGTTACCACTCTTTCACGGTGAGGACCATGAAGATCATATTGAGGAGCATCAAATTGTACTCTATTTATATATATTTTTATAGAGTTGTATTTGGCTCTATACTAGCTTTGTTTTTCTTTATTTTTAAAACAAATTTAGTCTAAAAAAGTAAAATGAAATGGTAGGGAAATAGACCTCTGCGTTCTCCTTCACATGTAGGGTGCTCCGGCTGCTTCGATCGGTGAATGCTACTTGCAAAATGAGGTTGGGGCTTTCTTCCTGTTGTACCTCCAGTGTGAGAATCAGTAGTTGGCTTAGGAAAATAGGAAGGGAGTATAATTGGAATTCAAACAGTTCGAGTTTTTTCGAGAGCCATATCGTTATTACCTTAAGGGTATTTATAGGCACCTGATGCAATGCACTCGTTCAGCAGTTAATGGTAGCACGTATTCCATGTAAATCTTCTCACTTTCCCCACATTCTGATGGGATGACCACTCCTCAAGCAATTGGTTGTGCCCACGTTTACCGTTGAGTGGTTCCCGTCCAGCTTATTGCCATTTGTATGGTTAAGTGTAGCTTTAACATCATGGTGGTAGGCGGCCTATTTAAACGTAGAGAGTCTCATAGGGGTCGACGGCCTCATGTGAATGTAGAGAGCCTCATGGTGGTATGCGGCCTCTTTGGGGTCGACCCTATGGTGGTTGACGGCCTCATGTGGTAGGCGGCTTTATAGTGGTAGACGACCTTGTGAACGTAGAGGACCTTCTGGGGGTCGACGGACTCATGGGGGAGGGGACCTCATGGAACGTAGAGGGCCTTATGGTAGTAGGCGGCCTCATAGGGGTCGACGACCTCATGGTGGTAGGCAACCTATGTGAACGTAAAGAGCCTCATGGTGGTAGACGGCCTCACGTGAACGTAGAGGACCTCAGGTCCTAGGCTACCTCATAAGGGTCGACGACCTCATGGTGGTGGCAGTCTCATGGTGGTTGGTGGCCTTATAGTGGTAGACGGCCTATGTGAATGTAGAGGGCCTCATGGTGGTAAGTAGCCTCATAGGAGTCGACGGCCTCATAGTGGTAGACATCCTATGTGAACATAGAGAGCCTCATAGTGGTAGACGGTCTTATGGGGGTCGACGGCCTCATATGAACGTAGAGAGCCTCGTGGTGGTAGACGGCCTCCTGGGGGTCGACGACCTCGTGGTAGTTGGCCGCCTTATAGTGATAGACGACATATGTGAACGAAGAGGGTCTCATGGTAGTAGGCAGCCGCATGTGGGTTGACGGTCTCATAGTGGTAAGCGGCCTATGTGAACGTAGAAGGCCTCAAAATTGTAGACGGCCTATCATGTGGTGCTCTACGTGGATAATTATTAATGACATCATGTATCAAGTGTGTGTGTGTGTGTTTGTTTATTTTTATTTTTATTATCAGTGAAATAGTTGTTACTATTATATCACATAGATAGCACGTGTAAGCCGCGTAAGTCTCAAATGCCACGTCAAAACCACCACGCCATCATGAACAATGCAAACGATTTCACAAAACCTTCGCAATACTCATTTGAACCACCTCCATAGAGCAAGGCCAAAGACTCACTCACTAAAAAGGGAGAAAGGTCTAATAGAAAATCCATTTGCCATATGGCAAGAGAATCATTATTACATAGGATAAAATCGTTAATAAGTGCAAAACGAAATCAATCGAGAATCGGTTAATTGATAAAAATATTGTCAATTAAATAGGTACAACTGTATAAAATGTGATAGAATAAAAAATCCTCACCAATCAGCAAGAGACAAGTGCCCGAATGTTATTATTGGATTTATTTATCTTTGGCCTAATTTTATCTATAAATACTACATGCAACCTAAAGAAAAAAGTACGAAAATAAAACCCTAACCAAATCTCCATCCAATAGGAAGGTAACTACCCGCAAATGTCTTTAGTCACAACTTTGATCACCTAACTTCAATTTTAAAATAAAAATTTACCACCCTATTACCTACTGGGGGGGGGGGGGGGGGGGGGCCCCGCCCTCCACCAAACTATCAAATACTGCTTGTTGATAGTCATACCACAATGTATTTTCCGTGTAATAGTTGTGCGGTATGTCAACCACCACTCCGATATATTAGAAAAATGTTTTAAAAAATACATATTTTAACTTTTTAATACAGGACACTTTAATCATCAATTACCCTTTTTGTTTCTAGATGGGGCAGGGCAGAAACATTTTGAATTTAAATTGAAATTTAGAGTTCAAACTGAAAATTCGCTGAAGTTAACTGGCTGGAGATGAAATTTACCCTAATATAACAAATAGAGAAAAATCATAGTATTTTTGCAATATCATTGAAAATTAATGTTTTTCATAATTCTAAATAAGTCACGTCACCATCAAAAAACCTAAAAAATAAAACAAGTCATGTCAAAATTGGGATTTCAAGCACAAGTTGGCCCAATTGCAATTAGTTTGATGAATAGTAGAGTAGTTTTTATAATTTGCACATATAATATAAAAAATAATTTTGTTATAATTATACAATAATAAAAATGCTATTAAGAATCAAACTTATCAATATTGTTATATATAATTTTGATCCAGATTGATTCTATTATTGTATATGAAATTATTTAATTTTACATATTGAATTCTTATTAGTATCTAATTCAGATCGATTCTAGTTAAAATTAGAATGTACCGCTCGAACAAATTCCAATCAGTCGACATTTGTAGAGGGAAATGGCATTTATTTTTTGGCTTTATATTTTCAAAAATGTCACATTTTTAAAGTCTTTGCAAGATTGTCATTTTTGAACATTTTTGTCCATCTAGAGAATTTAAATACTCTATACATCCTTGAGTTGATAGCATAAAAAAATTGTATAAAAAGTGGAAAAAATCTGGCAACCAATCACCTTAGAATTGTACTTAAAAATTTTGGAAAAAAAAATTGAAAAACCCAAAGCCACTACAAGAAACTTATAATTTTATATTAAAGGAGAATTAATTTTATTAAAAATCAAACCCTAAAATCCAATAACGTTATTCTTAGCCTTTGACATCTACAGATTCACGTCTTTCCAATCGCATCATCTCATCCTCACTACCACATGTAACCACCATCAAATCCATTCGCCGTCAAACTCTCGATCATCACAGTTCCAGCAGCGACTCAGTGCATATACCTGGTATTGTACAAAGTTAAATAGGTAGTGTAAGTTGATAAGTTCAGCAAAAATAAATGGATTTGATTTGATTCTTGGCAAAGAGGCTTGATGCTCTTAGACCAATCACAGAAGATGAAGTTATTGCCATGATTGAACCCATTTTCAAGGACTGCAATGTTCTTGGTATGAATATTTCAGTTATGGAACTTGTTTTTCTTTTTGTTTCGAGATTGGGATTAGCGTTTAATATCTAACTTTTTATAGCCATCTTGAATTTAGGGGTTTGTTTTAGTGGGCAATAGTGTAGCTATAAGCCTATAACTTTGGAAGTTTTTTGGTAGAGGTTAGATCACCACTTTCAGTTTGTTTTCTTAATTTTTTATGTTGTAAATTGTTTGTAATGAGGATTTACTAAAATATCAAATGGGACCCACAATATTCTTGACAAATTCCATATTTTTTTACTCTGAAATTAGTTTTGCATTGACTATGTGGAAGTAATTCTTTTGATTTCGATTGTTTTTTTTTGGTTTGGGTGATGAAAGCTTCCATTGAAGACCATTTATTTGGAATTACGAGACTCAAAATACGGGAGGTAATCAATCTTTGCTCGGTTTTCCATTTTCTTTATTTATTTAAAAAATGAAAAAATTCCTATTCACCATCAGCAAGAACATATGAATTTCATTTATAACCTTCAGCGAAGCCACAAATGTTTATCTAAATCTTGTTGTCAACACACGTGTAGTTCTAGTTTCTACCATATTTCTTTTCTAGATTTTAGGAAGATATAATTATCACTGCAACGTGTCATATATTTTTTACTTCCATTTATGCTTCATATACCTTTGTGAACGTCACTAGATTATTTTCATGTGTTCGATAGAGATTTAACTATTCCCTTACCTCATTATTATTCATGTTCTTTCTTATGTTAATTTCATTGCCCTGCACGTAGATTTGTTGATTTTTATAGCTTATGTACATCGACATATCTTATTGTATTATCCTCTATGTTAAAATGTTTGAAAAGAACTGTTTAATTTTTCGAAATGAAAGTTTCGACAATTATGAATTCTCGACAAATGAATACTTCTCAACATATTAGTTACACTACTCATCCGTCGTTATGAACTGTCGTTTCCCAACAGTTCGTCTCTGTTATTCTTGACTATAACTAAATATTGACAGCTGATTTGAGTCATCTGTCGATATGGACCGTCGTTCTCGACAGTTAAATGCAGTATTTCTCGACATATGGCAGTTTCTTGATAGATCAATTTGGCAGTCATATGTCCACATGTCCAACTTTAGTTCATCCGAACATTACACTTGTTTTTTTGCTTTCTTTTCATGTGTTTCACATTAACGTGTACGAATTGTTATAACCTGATTTTATTTTCTTTGTTGTTGTACCTTGTTCTTGCAGATGAATTTTGAAATTCTCGTTCCCAAATGACCAGGAGGGTCTATTGCCTAGTGTAAAGCAAGATGTGAATGTACGTATGTGAAGTATGAGTAATTCATTTTTTTAAAGTCCTCTAACCTTGTTAGTTAAAATTGCAAATGTTATTTTGAACGAGATGGAAGAGGCAACAAACCCCGAAGTGTCCTGCCCGAAGAACGAGGAAGTTTCCTCAGGTTGTGACTTCATGGAGGTGGATGGTAAGTTTTGTATTAGAGAAGTTATATTAAGTTGAATTTTGTTTATATATTGTAAGAATGTTGAGTTGAAAACTAATGTTGAATATCTTCTAATGATTCTCATGAATATCCCTGGGTTACTCTTTTTTAGGACGTGACAGTACGAAGATAATTTTTGAAAACTGTCTTCCAGTATACCATGTAGCATATGTAAAGCAGCCACCTTAACCCTACGTGCTTTGCTGTAACTGATTTTGACACCGAAATCACGTTCGATGTCACGTGCAATAACAGTAGGATCATATGATCGGTTTGGATTATCCAATCTTTCTAATATGTGCTCGGCAATTACAGAACTCGTGGCATGTCGATGCACTACAACGAAAATCTATGGAACATGTGTGCTCATTGATGAATTTACGGATCACGAAGATTGCAGTCTACTTTACTGTCGAAACATGTAACACCCATTTGCAATTATAGTCCACACATACAACGGTTAGCATTTTGATAGTTGGCCTGCTTACTCGAAATTGAAACTTATCGCACAAGGCAAGTACACGA
Organism: Fraxinus cuspidata; assembly: GCA_903798385.1. Lineage (NCBI taxonomy): Eukaryota > Viridiplantae > Streptophyta > Magnoliopsida > Lamiales > Oleaceae > Fraxinus > Fraxinus cuspidata. Next base: position 6,888 of record CAIGRP010032706.1, read on the forward strand.
ATTTTTGAGTACAATTCTTTCTTGCTCAATAATATTTGCCTTTCAACAAGATCGGATGTATTCAGACTTGTAATGCATTCGACTATATCCGAATTCCTAGAATGTGATGACATTTGCTCATCACTGTCAACAAAATTAACAGCCTCTGAACCATATAACGAGTTATCGAAGTTCTCATCTATTGGTGTAACCCCAATATAAAAAAAATTAATGCGTCGGGTGCATTATCGTTTGAGACACTATGTAGTTGATCGACCTCATCATGTTATACATTTCGGTGAACATGCGCCGCGATAAACGAAGGATTTTAAAAATTTGTATTCCTCCCCATGTTAACAATTGGAGGCTCAACTTCCAAAATAGTAACACATATAACAGTTTCCTTATAAACTGACATGTACCAATTTAAGTCTTCATGTTCGAAACTTTGAACTTCAGTTGAATTTGAGTGTGATGATAAAAAATACCAAGTTTTTCCTTCAATCGTAACACAAAATCACCTAGGTGATACTTGTCGGAACTACAATGAAAGTGGTTTTGTCCCCTCTCCACTTTCATTCTTCATCCAAATGATTACGATGTGACACGATGATAAATAAACTTTTCCCCATGTGACACGATGAATCTCAAATGATTACTCATATCTGAAAAGTTGAGATTGCAATTGTAAAAATTCTGCACAATCAATATATCGATATTTAATAGCATGAAAGTGGTACGTTCGAATATTAAATTTGTCCAATAGCAAAAGGTCAAACTGGCAATTGAAATGTCTATCCCGAAGTTTCCAAGTGTCAAATTCCCAGTTGAAATGTCTATCCCGAGAATTTCAAAATGTCGAGTACAACGGTTGAAATGTCTAGCCCAACGGTTTCTAAATGTCAAATTCAACGCTGAACTAAGTGTGTTAATCAATATTGTACTACCAAATGACAGTTCTTCTTCCCAAATACTTTTCACAGTAAATCATTAAAAAGTTCTTCAAAACATTTATTGGGTTTGATTGAGCATAATTATTCAAAACATTAATGGTCACAATTAATTTTCAACTGTAATATGACGACATTCTCCCAATAAATAACTCATAATTAATTAAATATTGAATCCTTCACAACATTTTGTAAAGGATATTAGTATCTTCATTCCAAAAGATTTGAAAAACCAAACAAATCAATAAATAATAATTCCGAAAATTTCTAATAAATTTGACCATATTAAATAAATATTTCAAGGTAGTTGTAAGTTATAACATACAAAAAAATGGAATATGCTAACATCTCAAAATGAATGTTGAATCCAATAGTAATGTCTTCTTGATGAAGAAATGAAGAAGATGATTAGAAAGTTGCGTTTGTTAATGTTAGAAGAAAATTGTTTATGCTCACTTTTCAAAATATTTGTCCTTTTTTTATTAAGAAATTCATATTATCCAATATAATATACATATATCAAATGTTTATAGTACAAAAATTAAATCATCACATCATAGCATTAATGACGATCAACTCAAGCATGAATGAGCATTAAATGCTCCTAAAAAAGTGTCACTAAGGGTAAATTAGACATTTCACACTAAAAAATGATATTCTTGAGCACCATTAGTAAAAATGATAATTTTTATTGTACTTTTCAAATTTAGTGACATTTTTGAAAAATTCCCATGAAAAATTAAAGAAAAATGAACTTGTCGTTCACTCAATCTACCCACTCCAAACAATTAATACAATTGCATGGAAGGTGGCGTCATCATCATCATCGATGTTAACTGACGATCATTTTTCGATGGAATAATTTTTTCACTGCCATACTTTATCGAACTGATTTCGACGAGACAAATACAATGGCACAATCTATTTCTTCATTTTTTTAATCCAAATTGACCATGATTCTTTTTCCCAATCAGTTTTCCAATCAAAACTTGGCCATCAAGGTTCTCCCTCATTTTTCTAATTTTTTTTGGAGTGATTCAGAAGCCCAATGCACTTTATTTTTTTGTGTAGAATTGAATATGAACTCAAAATGTTCCCATATTTTACCGAAAGTTTTGCTTATCAATTTCAAGTTTGGTTGATTTTTGGCTTTTGTTGTTCTATCCTTATACCGCATCTTCTTATTGAATTTGCTTTGATACCTATTCTATATGACTTGTAAAAGCTATTAGTTGAAATTGTCAAAACTTGTCCAACATGGTAAAAAATATTAATCTTTTCAATTAGGAAACATTACATTGTCAACAGATGACTTCCGATTGGTGGCGATGGTGGCAATTATTTAGGGTGGAGTGGTTGGAAGAAGAATATCATTTTTTTTTTCATTCTTGTATTTTATTTTTGTTTATTTTTTATGTTGTTAATTAACTAGAAGAGTATGATAGAACAATCCCCGCTAATCACTCAAAAGTCAATTATAGAAATCATATAAAATTAAAGGTTGGGGACAATATTGCTACGAGTGTCAAAGATTGGGGACTAGTGTTGTAACTTACCCTAAATTTTCATTGTGGAAAATTGTATTCTTGGTCCCAATTGATCGTCACCGTTGCAAGTTTCTTTTCGAAAATAAACAACTTGATATTCAACATTTCATCGTTAATAATCACGCGACCCTTATAAAACATGCCGGGCTTTAATTTTTAAGCATGAATCAACTAAAAATTAAAATTTAATTTCATAAAGTTAAACATAAAAAAGTGACCCATCCCCCTTATGCATTCCCAAAATATAGTAGTGCCAATTGAGCCGAGCGGTCAAGTCGAGAAAAACGAGCCACGAGCCGCTCGAGTTCGTCTAAAGACGAGCCCGAGCCGAGCCCACGGGCAAGCCAACGAGCTCGCCCATGAGCTCCAATGCCAAGATTTTTTTTTTGAAAAAAAAGGGTTTATTTAAAAAAAAAAAATTTTTTTGACGAGCCGCGAGCCGAAGCTCGGCTCGGCCCACGAGTCACAAGCTCACGGGCCGAGCTTGGGCAAGCCAACGAGCTCGCCCATGAGCTCCAATGCCAAGATTTTTTTTTTGAAAAAAAAGGGTTTATTTAAAAAAAAAAATTTTTTTTGACGAGCCGCGAGCCGAAGCTCGGCTCGGCCCACGAGTCACAAGCTCACGGGCCGAGCCGAGCTCGGTCCATGAGTAACGAGCCGAGTAGAAGCTCGGCTCGTGATGAGCACGAGTCGAGCTCATGTGCATATGGGCTGAGCCGAGCCACCTCTACCAAAATGGCAGTGTAGATTCTTATACTGCAGTGACAAAAATGTTCAAAAATGATAATCTTGCAAAAACTTTAAAAAAGTACATTTTTGAAAATGTAAAACCAAAAAATAATATGTAGTGCAATTTCCTCTTTTTTCATTATTGTACTTTTTTTTCCAATTTACTTTACAAGGACATAATTTTCCTTTTAATATAACATTTTAGCTTGTTAATTGAAACAACGAAGGGTAAAATTGTCATTTAGGGTGAATCATGCTAATTATTCAAAGGTTGGTGATAGAAAATGCCACAAATAAAAGGTCGGGGACAAGATTTTCACAAGGGCTAAACACTGGAGACAATTTCTGTAGTATACCCCACATCGAAACAATTTATTGCCCAAAAATGCTTCTCTATTAAACTAGAAGGTCGGGGACAAGATTTTCACAAGACACTTATTAAACTAAAGTTTTCATATTTGAGTAATAGAATTATCCCATTCTTTAATTATTTTGTTGCCTTCGCTATTAAGTCAAATTATATTCAATTACTATACTCTTATTTTATATCCATATAAATAAATTATTTCTCAAAAATAAAATTTAACAATTTGAAAATTAAGTCCAGAGGGAATAAGCAAAATGATAAATATATATTAGATATCACACCGCTCCTCACGAGAAACATATAATTTGGTTTAATATCTTAGCAAGGGGTTTATATTTTGTTGATGTCGAAGAATGTATAGACAAAATTCAAGCCAACTTAAGAACGGAGATTTTAATTGATAACGACTTGTCAATTACAAGAGTAAACTACCCGTCCTTTTTTTTCTCCCTTTTTCCTAAGAAGACCGCCCTCCCTTTTATAAGGAAGCATCAGCATGTATACACCGCATTCCCGTCTTATCAGATACAGTACCGAGTTGGGAACTTGTGCAAATAGCTTGTCCTGATTGGTTGCTAAGGTCGACTTCAGCAGGTCATCATGAATGTATCTTGCATGTGACCCACAACAATTAATGAACTAATTAGGAATGAAGCTATAACATGTGGTTGGTAGAATTAGGAGGTGCTGACATGAGCTTGTCCCAACTTAATTGAATGATTAGATGTTTTGACAGTGTGTAAGAAATCTCCAATCATTATGTCTCCTCAAATAACGGTGGTAATCAGTACAAGTTGAACTCAAATACCCGACCTTAACTTAGTATGAGCTTAATGCACATAACAATCCGTGTTTAATGAGGTCGCAGGTTGGATGTTAACAGTTACCCCCAGATCGGATTGGTGCTTGCCTTGGTGATGGACTGACCTTGAATACGGATGGCTTGTTTTTTTTTTATTTTTAAAATTATTACAGCAATAAATATCTTTGAACAAGTGTCACGCTTTGACTTGCTAATGAGCCGTCAAGCACCTTCAATAGCTTCATTTAGAAGCTTCACACCAAAACGACGTCACTTCACAGTGACCAAATCTGGCCCTTCTTTTTCCATGCGTTTTTTCATCCAACAGCCCAGATTTCACCCATTCATCTTCGCTTCCTTTAAATATGCTTTTCCATTTCACTTCTACACATTTTTGTTCCCAGATTCTCTCAAATACTTTCTTCAAATTTTTCGTCAAGTTGTCATTATTTTTCTGAGTGAGGTTGTCCATTTTCAAGTTTTTCCAGAACAGAAAATACCTTTTTTTTATTGTTTTTTACATCGGTCATTTACATGAGTTCAGACGAATCTAGGGTTCATTCCTAGGGTAACCAACCGGAAGAATCCGTACCTTCCACTTCTACATATTTTGCGAGTTCGGATTGTCAGGAGATATTAACTACAGTCCCTACCTCGGTTTACCCAGAAGAATTAGGTCATCTTAGGAACATGGAGCAACATAGTAAGGGTGATATGATCCAGGAGTCGAGCCCAGGATGAGACCCGTTGATTATCAAAGGAGACCCGATGACACGTTCGAGAGCAAAGCGAGTGAAAGAGGCGATGAGATTGCTCCTTCAAACTACGGTTGACGACATGGTGATCTTGGCAAAGAATGGAGCAAGTTTAGTATTGGGGTCGATGGTCGAAACTGGTTGGAGCAACTTGATTCAAGCGGACAAAGAAGGAGGCAAAAGTCACTACTATGCGACTGCATAGTAGTCCAGTGCATGCAGTCGTATGCACCATTACCGAAACCAAGCAGGGGCGTTTTGACTATTCTATGCAACCACATAGAATTATACTATGCGGCCGCATAGTTCAACCGGGCAGCGAGAATCTTATTATTATTATTTTTTTGGAAACTTCCTAGTTACATTAAAATTATATTCTTACCAAACTTGTGCAATATTTGGATTATTATGTACTATTTTTAGGCTTAGTATAAATAGAAATTTATTTTCATTGTATTAGACACAATTGAGAATTAATCGATATGCTATTTTGCTTTCAAATCTTATTCTTCTTAGAACTTTGCGAACTTATAAAGTTAATCTTGTGGCATTCAACATCGAGTGTGGATCATACGTTGTGTAATCAAGAGGTCATTAGTCTTAACTAGGTTTTTAGGGTTTCTATATAAATAAATCTTATTCTTTTATTGTAAAACAATATTATTGAGAATTAATCGAGAAACAATTTTGCTTTCAAATCTTAATCTTCTTAGAACTTTTGCAAACTTATCAAGTCAATCTTGTGGTGTTCAACATCGAGTGTTGATTAAGCGTTGTGTAATCAAGAGGTCATTCAAATTTCATTTTGTTTGGTTGCTTGGTTCATTATTCTTGGTTCAAACTCTAAACGGATTATTCTTTGGACTTTCTTGAGATCGTCAATCTTTTGTGGGGTTGCCTAGTGATTGTTGCTATGTGGTTCTCATCAGTTGGTATCAGAGCACGGCTCCAAAACAATCAAGGTTATATTTCTTATTGTTTTGAGTCTTGTTTTCTTCTTTTTCTATTGTTCTTTGCGTTATTCGAGTTAGTTCTTAGTTTTTGAGTTTTGATCCAAAAAAATACAAAAAAAAAGTCAAAATTATTTTTTGGGCTATTTAAGAGTCCAAATTAATTTTCGTTTGTTTCGCTGGATTTGTAGTCGAATTCTCGAGTTAAAAATGTCAAAAACCAAAAAAAAAAAAACCAAAAAAACAAAAAAATCTGAAAAATTATTATTATTATTATTATTATTATTATTATTATTATTTCTGGAAATTTTCAGCAGTTGTCAATTTTCAGTTTTGAGTCCAAAGAAAAAGGGGGAATTGTTCAATTTTATTCAATTTTACTTTTTTGAATTTTCCAGTGGTTTCATCTACACAAGTCCTCACTTCCTTCTTGTTCTTGAGTCATTCTTCATCTTTTTTTTTTCTTTTCTCCTATCACAATTCGTGATCATACTCAGTTGGATTGTTTGGTTGCTTGGTTCATTATTCTTGCTTCAAACTCTAAACCGAATCATTCTTTAGGCTTTTTTGGGATCATCAATTTTTTGCGGAGTTGTGTAGTGATCGTTGCTATGTGGTTCTCATCATAAATTATCAAATTAATTGGTCACAAATTACTTTTCAATCACAAGCTATCAAATTAATTGATTACAACTTAACAAATTGTGAATCACGATTACAACTTTAATTGAAATCTCATAATATTTTGGATCATATATTATTTATTGGTTACAAATTATATATTTTACCGATTACATATTATTTACTGATCACAAATTAACCAATTTATTTGTTATAATCACCAAATAATTGGTCACCCCATCCCACGATTCCCACCCATCCCATCCTACCAACATCTAAACTCTAAATCTATATGAGTCAAAAAAAATTTTAAGAACAAGCCAAGTAAACAATAGAAATGAACTTATTTTACAACATAAATATCAATAAAAGCAAACAACAAAAATTTCACACTAGCAATGCTCACTGTAGCGAGCAGCTGTCACAAAATCGAACATTAGAAGCTTGTTGCTACTTCTGGTTGTGTACTGCTGCTTTCGATTGTACTCTTCCACATAGTATTTCCATAGATCTTCCTTGTTAGTATTCACGTCATTGACTGCTTTTGGTCGTGTACTGTTACTGCTTCCAACGATACACCATTGTGCACGAAAGAGCGCCGTTGCGGTGATGTTGTGTGTGATGGTCCTACGAGTGACGTTGCCTTGAGTGTGGCTGCGATGGTTGGTTTCCAACAGAAAAGATAGAAAAGAGAGAGGAACGAGAGGTCACGATTTCAGTTGAGTGGGGATGAGGTGGTGTAGGGGCGAGTTATTAGTAATATATTTTCTTAATATATATCAAACAACTAATTATAACCTAAATTTTGAAATATAAAACTTAAAATATGATTTATGAAATACAAATTTTAAAAACAGTCCCGAGTGTGATTTCTACATTAATCGGTTTGCGCTCAAAATTCAATTTCCTCTGCATTTTTATTCGCATATGGACCAACAAAAATCAGTCCTTTGTTCAAAACAGTTAGGAACTACATGTCCCAACTCATCGTCCCCAAACAGTGAACCAATTGACCCAAAGACGTTGTCTTCTGAAAACCAAAATCTGAAAATAATTCGTCTACGATCCATTTACAACTCTTAATTCTCTTTGTAAATTCAAAAGTAGCTTAAAGGATTATTTGCAAACCATTGGGTTAAAATTGGAAAAATCTTAGGTTAGCTATTAATGATTTTGCGGAAGACTTCAAGAAAGCTCAATCTACCAATCTTATTGATGCCAATAACTCTCATGGAAAATCACATTTCATTCTGAATCCAACCGCCCCTTTTGAGTCGACCCATTTGAACTTGAGTGCACAAGCTCTCCATCCCATTATATTGAAAATCTTGCTTTAGCTTCTTCTATATCTTGTGATAAACAGTAGGAATTCGTCAAACAAGATATGGCATCGGAGGGCTTGAAGGTATTGAGGGCTACTATTTGGACAAGAAACGAATGAGTTCATCTTTTGTGGAAGAAGTAAATTTCGTAAGGAAATGTCATTTGTACACTCCAAAGTAGGGTGGAAGCAGACATTTTGAGTTAGGGGTGCACAATCAAACCTTATACAAATTGAATACTTTGTTCTTGATTTTTAAATGATTCATACTTGATTAGAGAAAATACATATTTACATTTAAAAAACATTACTTCACTAATATTTTACTCATTATTTTCATCCATTTGATTTCGAACAATCATTATATTAATATTTTGCCCATTACAAGAAAATACATATTTACATTTAAAAAATTTATAGTATATTTGATACAAACAATCAATTCAAATAATCAAAAGAAAAAACATATAACCAGCATTCAATACCAATAATCAATCAAATAAACACAATTCATTAAATATAAGTCCAATTGGGTATAATCAGTTCAGATACATTTTATATACACAATTTGATAGGAGAAAATGCAAATTTATGTTCTAATTAGTTGAAGATTTAATTGAAAAGTGAAGATTTGCAGTGATGTGATAATTTGTATATAAATTATAGACAAATTTTAAAAATTAGAAGGGTTAAGATTTTGATGAGAGAGAGAGAGAGAGAGAGAGAGATGTTATTAAAATTAATTATTAAATTTGATTTAAATTAAAATTTAGATTTCAATCGTCACCAAACAGGATTTTATATTTATAAAAAAAATCTCAAAAGTTGTGGGGGTAATGACCTCCCTAGGTCCGTCAGTGCTCCAAAATGTACATCATTCTAGACATTATCTTTATTTTAAATAAATTTGTTTAAGGAAAAACTATTTTGTAAAAAAAAAAAATTTGTTAAATGACAATTTGCCATGTGACAAACTATCAAATTTGGTGTACACTATGCATGAGTGAATTTCTTATATTGTGATAATTGTAAAGAATTGTTTGAGCAAGAATTGTCGTATCACCCAAAAGTGAAAACTTGTCGATTTTGGGAGAATATTTCATTGTGGATTCTAAAACACCCTATAAGCTGATTATGAAGATGACTTCAAGCTTGATGCCAAACGTAAGCCCAATCATCATACGGTTACGATTTGCTAAAATCTTGCAAGTATTTGCTAACGTAAATAAGTAATAAAGCGTGAATAAAAGATCATCTTCATGAGGATTTTATAATCAAGTAGATTTTGATTAATATTAACTTTAATCGAAATAGCACAATTTTATAGAGGTGGGTAATTGCAATTCAAGTTCAACAACTAACCAAAAATAAGACTTTTAATTAAACCATCAAGTTTTGATGAGAACTCAAATAATTAAAACCACAACCTCGAACCCCCTTTATTCCTTCACTTTAATATCAGCTAAAGTAATAGACAATACTTACTCAAATATGACCATTAATGTTCATTTTTTATTTAACAATCTCTCTTAAATAATATTAAAAATTCTCACATACGATCCTAATATATCTCTGTGAAGGTTGCAACTATATGAAAACGAATTAAGTCCCAAGAACATTCACAACAAGATCATAAAAAGAATAATTATATATTCATAACTATCTGACTTTATAATGATTGCTCGAACACAATAAAAATAACGACTCTATTCAATTATTGATTAAATAATTGAAAGCATTAATATCATAACAGTCATAAAGCAAAACAAGTCTTTGACATCAAAACTTGAAATTAACATGAAATTTCAGAATATAAGGTGCGTCATCATCCTAGTGTCCAAACAATTAGCCGAGCATCATAAAATTATACAAATACGATGTTGAATAATAATACATTTCAATTGTAGAAAGTATACTCTTGAATGATCTTTGTATCTTCTATTATTCGTCTTCTAAACTCCGAGTAAAAGTAGGGACATATGTAGAACTTTAAAGTTAGGGGACACATTCGAACTTGTAAAAAAGTTGGGAGAAATTTTATAATAAAAAATTTACATCTAAAAATCACACCCCATGTAATTTTATATCCGAAAATTTACATGAGATATGATTTTTTCGGATGTAAAATTTCAAAAATTTTTGATATTATATTCATATAAAATTTTCTAATAAAAAGATACGACTTTTTCGTATGTAAAATTTCGAAAAAATTTTTATGTCATATTCCATATAAAATTTCCTAATAAAATGATGAAAATTACATTGAGAAATTTGTATCGCAAAAATAATAAATGTTAATGAAATAATTAATTTTTTTTTAAAAAAATGCGAATTAGATGTATTTTTTTAAGACTCGCGTTTAACATATTTTTAACTATTTTCGATATATATTTAGACTATTTGATATGTAGTTCTCGAAATAAGCTTTGAAGTGACATAAGTAATTTGTAAATTCGATTAGCGTACGATCGTCAGAGAAATTTTAAAATTAGCATGTTATCGAAATTCAAATTTATTGTAATTTTGCCTATGTTTAGTGGAGATTAAAATCAAATTTTTAGTAAATTTTGATAAAAGTTAAACAGTTATGGATTCCATGAAATATGTTATTCAAATTAATTATTAACTTTGATTTAAATTAATATTTAGATTTCAATCTAAACCAAACAGGGATTTATAAAAGAAAAAAAAAATTCACAAAAGTTGGGGGCACTTGCCCCCTAGGACCCCCCGGGTTCACCCCTGAGTAAAAGTATTAAATTAATTTATGACTGTGTTTGTGTTTGTGAATTCAAGCCTCTTCTTCTTTTGAACGACAGGAAAATCTCCTTTTTCAAGCCCAAGATTAGGGTTATAATCCTATCCATTATCCTTTAAAATAGAAGTCTAAATAGAACCATGAGATCGCATGGTTCAATTCCAAATCAGTCGCATGGTTCAAACTAATCCTTGAATGTCCATTTGGTTCAGCTCAACCTTTTTTTTTTTTATCTGCGTCGTGGATTCTTCATCTTTCAAATCTTTACACAGTCCCCATTAGTAACAATTTGTTCCTCTTCGATCTCCATCATTCAATTTTCGCTCCACTTCTTCATTCACCATCCATCATTGAGTTTTCTTCTAAAACAATCAAGCAACAACATAATCAAAGTAATCCCCAAATATCCACTTTCGATGGTCAAAAATAAGTGTGAAATAAGTAGAAGCAAATTTAGCTGATATTAGTCTTATCTTGTAGCCTTGGTTGAAGCTTGAAGCTAGTTTTTGTTCTACATTTACTCCTAATTAACTTTATAACATGTTCTTTTGTAACCTCTAAATGTAATTGATCAGGTGAAATATACTTGCATTGCTTTCTATTCGGTGACCTTGGTCTAGTCCTCTCCTCTATTTTTACTTTTATTTAAAATCAACAAGTACTCCGCTTAGGTAATTTTACCATAAAAAAAAATACACGCACGTTTTTTTCCCGAAAAAATTAGAAACTGGAAACATAATCACCCTTCTGGTAAATAATAGATGATCTATTATTTTCGAAGAGATCTACTACAAGAATAAGGTCAATGACAGGGTTTTATACAAATATACACATGGTAAGATTTCATTCATGGTTAAAAACAAAGTAAAAGAAAAATCTGTCAATCAACAACTGCAACTTCAACATCTAGAAATAGCCTCTATCAATTACCATGCGCAACCAGTTTAATCCATTTTCAAATCATGCTACAATTACAATTTTTTTTTGCACGAAAGTTTTATAGGTAACACTTAGCGAGAATTCATTGGAAGATGCAAAAAAAAAACAAAAAAAGGCCATTAGGGTACTGTCATATGGATTCTGTCAACCAATCCCTGTACTTGAGGCTTAATTCATTATTTTCTACTACAAAGAAACTTGTTTCTTCTTCATATTAAACTATTTGTACACACAAAGTGTATACCTTGATTAACACCCCCTACGTGTCAAAAATCTGACAATTAATTGAAAAGTATCGCCAAGATCAATGTATCAAAACTTCCAACTCACATGGGGTGTAAACCAATATGTAACATTTATGTACATGTAACATGATCCTTCTTTCTCTTTCTTGGTTTCCCCTCCTCGAGCCAGCTAGTTTTTTTATTTATAAATATATCAAACACATTCCAATATGGATTTGGAAGTTGAATTCTTGGGGCATAGCATCACTACTCCCAAAAAAAAAAAAATGCATCTGTAGTAAACACGCACACACAATATAGGCATTCCTAGTATTAAGAATTTAGGACACTGTTAGCAAGAATTTTGCTAAAAAGTACTAATGAAGAAAAAATAATCAAGAGTTCGATCTACTTCCAAATTAATATATCGTTGCAAATATTTCCAGGGACAGTGAGCCTCTGTTTGGTACACATTAAAATTTTCATTTTCATTCTTCTACTCATTTTCAACCACACATTCTTCAATAAAATAATATTTTCCATTACATCAATAACTTTTCCTTATTTTTCAACTATACATTCTCCATCACTCTACTATTCCAGAATTTATTCTTCCAAAATAATGTGGCTCAAACACACCCTAAAATTGAGAAATTGGAATTCAGCATTCTATATGAAAAGAAACATCAAAGAATTATCCATACAAAGAGAAGGAAAGGACTCTGCTAAGTGGTAAAATGACGAAGTTCTTCTATGACCATCCACCTAATGTGCTGAAGTGGCCCGCGACGATAGTCATACTGAATGTTCTTTTTTCTTCTTTGATAAGTTACATCAACACAGCAAAACTGAAGGATCGTTTTTCAGCAATGCAGGAAACAAAACAAGGGAAAGGGAGAGTGGAAAAGCGAAATAGACACGAAGAGATTTGATCTCTAGCATCTACTCGCCAGAGATGAAAAGGGTAGCACAACAACGGAAATATTTTTGCATTGACGAGTCGGATCAAGCCCATATCGCCAGAGAAGACATCAATCCCGCGCCTAAGAAGAGAGCAAAATAAGACATAACCTGAAGCCTCACATTGCATCTCATTTTCTTACTCAACAGATCGGCTGCAATCAGATCCACGAGTGCCATGTACACCAAAATTCCAGCAGATATTGAATCGAAAATACCTTCAATGACCAAAGCTCTAGAGCTCTTAGAGTTGTAACTTGAAGAAACAGCTATCCCAGTAGCAATTCCCAAAGGGGTTGTTAAGGCAAAAAAGCATGCCATTAGGGTCGTTTTGAGCATCCTAAAATGGGCCTGGGAAATGCATCCTCCTAAAGCAAAACCTTCAAAGAACTGATGGAATGATAATGCCCCAATCAAAGGTCTAATTGTGCATGGACTATGTGAAACTCCAAGAGAAAGTCCAATGATAATGGAGTGCGATACTATCCCTAGTTCCAGAACCTGTAAAGAAAAGAGGTGCACACTTTGATTAGCTATAGTTCGCAAGCATGCTTGGCTGTGCTATCTTCTAAAAATCAAGGTAAAAGTTACTTTTCTAACAAGTTACAACATGATGAAAGTAACCATGAAAATCAAGTTTGGAAAAATAAGTGACATGCGTTTAAGCACATGCAAACATGCTTATCACACGAAGAACACATTCATGCAAACATATGAAATTAATTCAATTGGGCTGTATTATTAAAGAAAATGAATAGTCAAGATTAAACCAGTCTTAGGTCCACACATTATACAGACATGTCTATGCCTTCCAATTTCCTCGTTATCATTATTGATTAATGGACTGAACATGAGTAGCGCCCATTATGAGGTAAAGTAGAAATGTGCTAAGCAGTATTAATAAATAACTGTAAGCCTATAGGTGTGTATTTGGTAGGACTCCATAATATAATAAACTAGATTTTAGCTTACTTTTCTTTCTCAATACAATCCAGTACTATTTAATCCTCCTATAAACATTGCCACATGTTGCCCAAACTATACATAGGATACAACAGAGTAAAAAGAGCAGTGGATTTACCTGTGAAACAACAATGTGGCGCACACCACCCTCCTCATCTCCACCACCAATCCCATGCGAATGTGAATGGCCATGTGAACTTGAATGACCTTCGCACGCCCCCTTTTCTTGGGAGTGGCTGTGTCTATGATGTGCCACATGCGCATGCATCCCAACAATGTGCATTGCACCCCCTTCCTCTTCTCCAAACACCATTTCATCACCCTCCTTTCTCTCCACTGGAACGATGCTGGATTCAGAGATCAAAGCCAACGAATCAGCCTGAACACTATGGTTCTGTTTCTCTTGCCTCCTTTCATAGTACTGAGTCCCAATAAAATCAGCCAGCAATGTAGCCAATGCAGCCATCATTGCTATGAACCCAGAAAATGGAAACTCTGACCACGGAAATTTAGGTAGACAAGGGTCGGTTAATGATGATGTGGCATCAGGCAACATGTGGACAAAGCCAGTGGCGAGTATGACCCCACCAGCAAAGGCTTTGGCGACAACAAAGAAGTTGGAATCTGTGCGGAGGAATCGGCACTCTTTGCCAACTAAAGGAATTGCAACACCACACACTCCTGTAATGAGAATGGCGGCAATTGCAATTAATTTAAGGATGAGAGCATAGGACTCATTGCGGCATCCATCCAACCCTTCATCAATGCTGCCACACATCACGTTCGACATGGATTCAGAAAGATTCTGAAGAACGGAGTCTTTATGACAAAAACAAAGAAATTCCAAAGAGTTAGAGAATAGTCAATTTTCTGACTATTCGAAGAATAATACAGCAACTGTGGAGCAGAGTCTATTATATAACCCATACAAGCTAAGAAAATCTAAAATTCAATAACCTATATAGTGATATAGAACTAATCCGGCAACACTTGGATATAAAAAAAAATGAAAAAAAAATGTTAATGTTACGGAACTTTATGACTTAGCATGATGGTGACAAATACGGATATTGACAATTAGTAAGTTCTTATCGACAATGTTAGTGACAAACACTACTTTCCAACTAGACTCAAATGAAATCATGATGGAATCACATTTGACCTGTATTCATGAAATTCTGACAAGAAACAAAAGGTCTACATAATGATATATGTTGCAGCTGTATCCACGGAAAGAAATCTTATACTACTCAAAGAATAAGTTAAGCAATCTACATTCAGAAAAAAAGAAGAAGAAATTCAAGTGAAATTGATACTTTTCTAGCTGGTATAATCAATATTTGAAATTTCAAAACAATGTTACAACTAAGTCAATCATCATTGCTAAAGAATAAACTCTCAGTGTTTCAAAATGCTTCCTTCAGGGTACAACTCTCATTGTAACAACTTTTATTTTTTAAATTTATTAATAGATCAAATAATAAAACAAATTCTTCTCATAAACGAGTACATTAGCTACATTCATTTACATTTCAACCAATACACCAAAATATGCAAACCCCACAAGTGAAAGTTCGATCTTTTCCCATTTTGCCACAGTTTTCGAACCAGGCAAACCTGAAATTCAATATTCTATTGTTTTCCTATTACCCCAATTTTCAAAACAAGTAAAACCCACAATTCAATATTCAAAGTTTACCAAATTTATCAAAATTTATTACAAATAATCAAAAAGGGTTCTCGTACTTTACCCGAATATACCCAAAATTTGCCCCCAATTTTGCTGAAGTAAAGGATCGGAACTAGATCCTGCACCAAATTGAACGAATAATTCAATCAAAAATGCATAAAAATCACAACATCTTGAAGGAAATAAATTCCCAGGACAAGAATATATAGAGAATATGAATACTCTAGATCAGAACGGAAAGAGAACCTCGACAAATGACATCGGCAACGAGTGAATTCCTCCTGTATTCTTCAGTTTCAATCAAATTTCTATCTTCCAACAACTACAGAATCTCTATATAGGACATACGCATTACATGCATGAAAAGAATCAAAATTGTTGACAACTTCAAGTACATATACAGGTATAGATGAGATGTCGGATAGAGGGGACAAGATCGAAGGTATAGATATAGCTATTGATGTATAGATACATAGGTGTCGATATAGGGAGAGAAAGAGAAATGTCGACATATTTTTAGAGAGAGAGACAGAAGATGCAAGGGGCGGAACCTGGAAGAGGCATTCTTTTCTTGCAAAGGGCTTCACTCTGTCGACACTTTCGGTAATATTGGTAGACTATCTCTATACGTAACGATATATGTGTGTATTTATTTTATTATTAATTATCATTTATTTATTTACTTGTATTGTGTTGACATCATGCTTGTTTGACCCTGGTTAAATTAAAATTCTTTATTTCATGCTTATTTTCAATTATATATTTACAAAATAAAATATTCGCACTTAAATTTAAAAATTTTCACTACTTTTTTATCACACATTCTTAAATTACAAAATAAAATATTCGCACTTAAATTTAAAAATTTTCACTACTTTTTTATCACACATTTTTAAAAAAAAAAAAAAAAAAATCATTATTCAAAACATCATTTTTCTCTAATTTCTCATTATAATGGCCCTCATACGGCTTAATTTACATTATTTTTCCTCTCATTTTGTTATAGGGTTATGAATTATTAACTATTTTATCTAATGAAATTGAGCATAATTGAATGTAATTTCTTCTTAATTTATATAGAAAATTACCGAAAGAATTGACAAATTTTGTTACGTGTATTTCTTTTTATTTAATTAATTACTTCATATCAAATATGTGATAGCCCCTTTTTGATAGGAAAATTTTATTTTGAGAAATTATCTTATACTCATTTTCAATCATACTTTTACGTAATAAAATAATTTACATGTAAATATAAAACTTCTCTTTATCTTTTAAACGCACATTCTTTAAAAATTCATTATTCAAAACATAATTTTTTTTCTCAATGATAGCCACCGAACAAGGGCTTGGACTCCATTATAATTTTAATATATTTTCTCTTTTTTTTTTCAACAATACATTTTTAAATAAAATACTATTACACGTAAATTCAAAACATTTCATTCTTTTTAAAACACATTCTCAAAAAAATTACTATCTAAAATACGCTTTTCTCAAATCCTCATTAAATGGAGCCTATGTTTTCTTTGTAGGAATACTAAACCCATATTTGGTATAGATTAAGATTTATTAAAAACCTCGAGTTAAAGTTAATAATTAATTTCAACCATACATTTTATGAGATTTACAAAATCACAATCACACATTTCATCAACTTTTATCAAAATATACTAAGCCTCTGCTTGAGCTTCACTATCTAAATATTTATCCTAAACTCATTTTCAATTACACATTCTTTGAATGTAATAATTTTACATGTAAATTCAATTATATTATCTAATTTTTAACCACACATTCTTAACAAATTTTTATTACAAAACTCATTTGCTTACAAAAATGAGCTCAAACAGAAGCTAAAATTGTGTTTTTAACCTTCACCAATTAGGGGCTAAACAAGATAGCAAAGTAAACTTGCCCCCAGGGCAAATCTCCCAGTGGCAAAGGGGAGGGCGGTTAGGGTTCAGCTCGGTAGTGTGCAGAGTTCGATTCCCCGCAAGGTGGAATTGGCTTTGTTGCAAGCGGGAGTTACCATAGAGTTAATAGCCCAGGTCTATCCATAAGCTCTCCACCCTGACTCCTGGGAGGCACATCATGCGATTTACCTCCTCCACAATGGCCCAGGGCAGGGTCGGTGGGGGGCCCTCAAGGTTGGGATTCAACATTTTTTTTTTTTTTAAGATAGCAAAGTAAACTTTGATGACGTATCTCTCTTCATTAATCTTGCAAAAATTTGCCCATTCAATGTAGTGGACAATACTATTTATTGAGATTTGAACTTCTTTTTGTCATATTCGTTTGGACTTTGCCCAATTCACCTTATTTGAAAAAATATTATTTATAGTGAAAAGTATCGATAGTCATTCTACGTAACATACATATGTCATTTTGTTATTTAATGTACGGGATAATAAAAAACTATCACATTAATGTATCTGATAACAAAGTGATACATTTATGTCATGTAGAACTACTACGATAGTTTTAATTATAAATAGCATTATTATATCAAAAATATTATAAATATTTTAATGGACGTGATAATTATTGTAGTGTTAATTCGTCTTTCATGTTTGTTCCGACTTGTCAATCCTTCTCATCAAATGTAAAGTAATACCGTTAGTTGTTATATATTTTTAAATGGCCGTGATAATTTTAAAGTTTTGCTTAATTGTGAGATCTTTTCTCAAGGTACCATATTTAAATAAGTGTCCAGTTAAAGACTTTTCAGTTTTTCGTTCTCGACTAGATGATGGAGATATGAATTTCATTTAGGTACGTAAGGATTTGACTTAAATGTGTGTTTCTTGTATTAGAAGTAAAAGTTGAAAAGTTTTAAATTGTGGGTTTTCCATATAAAAGAAGGCATCGCTCAATAAGTGGTGGTATGAGTGTAGAAAATTTAAATACGTGGAAGTGATTAAAAGTAAACCATGGAGGGGTTGAGTAAAGTAAAATCTTATCTTGAAATTAAGAATAATTTCCATTGCGTTATCGTACGCCAATATCTTTGATTTCTTGTACGTCAAGAAAGTAATAGGTTTGTTTCATGCATTTTGTTATAGTATAATGGACAAAACAATTTTTCTCCAAATGATGAATTAAATTAAAGCCTTAATATTAGTTGGACTTCACTGTGTCGGATTTTCATTTTCATTTTATTTATTTTAAGCTACAAATGTATTTGGTATAATCGAATAACATTAATAAGAGTATGACTTATCGAATTTATATTATAAAATTTGTAAAAATTCTTATACATACAAACTCGAAAGCTAGAGCAATACTTTGCTATGACATATTTATATGCTAGTTTGCATACAAAAAGTATTGCTATTGAAATAATTAGTTTTTTTAAATATTTTCATCCTTTTTGTTTTATGATAAAACCCCTAAACATCTTATTACTACAACTTATAAAATTGAAAGCTTGTAAGCTGAAAATGACACTTTTAGTGAATTAAATTGTGTAAAAAATTATTTCACTAGAATTATTAATTAGATGTCAACTACAAGCTGCTTCACATGTGATGTGATCCATTAAAATGTACTAATTTTGTACGTTAATAATTGTTTTATTATTAGAATAGAAATGTCGACATTATGTCAAACGTTCGGTAATTCATAAAGAAATTAAGGACCACCTAGATTGAGTTAATACTCAACTTTTTTTTATGTAATCCATTTAGTCCTTGTTTGGAGGGAATTAAATTAGATTTTTAATAAATTTATTGATAAAAGTTAATGAAATATATTGTTAAAAAATTTTGGATTTTATGGAATATGTGATTAAAATTAATTGTTAGATTAAAATTTATGCTAAATGGGAGCTAAATGCTTTGTTTCCAAAAGGAACAAAAATTTGAGGCGGCCTGGAGAGGGGTACTTTTAAAAAAGGCCTAGTCAAAGACCCTTATTTTTATTTTGACTTTTCCTTAATTACATATTTTCACATTGGCTTATTTGAGGTCTAAAGATAAAAATGCCCTTAAATGTATAAAACAATTACAAATTATGGTTTTGTTAAAAAGACAATACTATCCTTTTATTTAACAAATAAAAAATCAAACACTCCCTACTTAAAATTTCAAAATCAGCTTCAACACAGATAAAAACTCTCTCATCTTCCTCAATCTAAAAATATAAAAAATATCGATAACTGAAGAAAAAAATTATTTTTTGTCAATCGCTTCGAATCAGTAAGTCTATTTATGTATGTTTAATTTCGTTTTCGTTAAATGTTTATACATTTTTAATCGATAAATTAAGATTCGACATAGATTGTTGGCGGATAAATTTTTTAGCCGATATATAATTTTTTTAGCACGAACGAAAAAAATTCATTTGTTTTAGAAAAAACCTTTTCAACCGGACATCTGACTATTAACAACCGGACAACTGGCTGTTAGACGGCTGTTAATATATATTTTAACAAGTTTCTATTCCCAATGTGAGCCAAATTTGCAAAAGAATGTTTACAAATTTTGTTTTATCATGTAGATGTGATGATTGTACTCCCGATTTGTTATTTTGATGATTTTGAATTAGATGAAAATAATCGATGGGCATAGAAATGGACGAATGACATACAAGTTGGTATGCTAACACATATAATAGATACTACATCGTATGGGGAACTATACCTTTGATATACATACAAGTTGAACATCGATTCATCTCGATACGATATGGTACCGAGACTTCAATTCAAAGAGCATTTACCATTTTCAATTTAACCTATGAAGGTTACATCTGATATCTGTTTGAGGTGAACAAAATGCAAATGATATCGATTTGGTTGACTTTAGTGAGGAAGGACGACACGGAAGGTAGAAATGAATATTCGGATGAAGTTGATGATAATATAAATGATTTTTGGGATACAATGGAGATAGCTCGTGAAGATGAATCTAATATTCTTGAGACAGTTGTTTCTCGTCGTGACATCGCTGTGACGCACATAATTCAATCGGTAGTTGAGGACAGCGAGAATGTAAATGAATTTACAAATGAGCATTTGATTGTTTTATCCCGCCAGAGACATGAGCCGGATGGGAGCTTAGGGGTTGGGACGAGCGGACAGTCATGTAATTCTTCACGTGTGATTCCCGATGATGAAGATCTGCATGTTGAGCAACTGTTTCAAACGAATAAAGACTTGCAGGCTGTGCACCTCATGGCTTTGAAATTTAACTTTCAGTTCAAGGTAAAGAAATCAAACAAGTCGTTGTTGACACTTGTTTGCGTCACGACTGTTGTCGTTGGCGGTTACGAGCAACTAAGATGTATACGAATGAGTCATTTGTAGTAAGCAATTATACACGGGAACATACTTGCGAATTGGGAATTCGTCAGAACGATCACAAGCTAGCTCGGTCATGGTTTATTGGTCGATCGATAATGCACAATTATTAGAACCCACAGACGATCTACGGACCTTCAGACATCATTAACGACGTTCGAGTATGGAGTGGTCATGAGCTACCAGAAGTCCTTGAGGCTAAAGAATGCGCGTTGGAGGATTTAATGGGCTTGGTAGAGGAGAGTTATGCTAAATTCGCCAGGTACTGCTATAATTTGGGGACAACTAATCACGGTTCCATTTTTTCATTGAGACAAAGGGCAAGAATTGTTTTGAGTATTTCTTCATGGTTCTTGGACAATACATTAGAGGATTTCAAAATGCGATGTGACCCGTAATTTTAGTCGACGGTACAACTCTGAAATCGAGATACGGGGCAAGCTGATTATTGCTATATGTCAAGATCCCAACATCCAGATTTACCCACTTGTATTCGACGTAGTCGACAGCGAGAATGATCTATCAATACGTTGGTTCTTTATGTAGCTCAGGGAAGTGATCAGGGAAGTCGACGATCTTGCCTTCGTAACTAATCGGGGTCAGTCTCTAATAAATGTTGTCGCTGAAGTTTTCCCGAGGCACATCATGGGTACTGTATGTACCATATACAGGGTAATCTGAAGACTAGATATCCAGGCTAAGGTATCATTGCATTGTTCACTAAAGCGATTGAAGCTTACAGTGTCGAAGAATATAATAAGTTTATGGTCGAGATAGGAAGTAAGTCGTTCTCGGCATGGGATTATCTTACAAAAATGGGGATAGAACATTGGGCACTGTCACATTTTCCAGGACGTCAGTACAACTTGATGACATCGAACAACGTGGAGTCTCTGGATGCATTGCTCAAGAAGGATCAAGAATTGTCAATTCTCGTAATGTTGGAGAACATCCGTACCAAGCTGCAGCAGTGGTTTCACGATCAATGTGCATAATCACATAATTGCACGAGCATCCTAGCCCAGACTCAAGAGGATAAACTGTTCAAGGCTGCAGAAGTTATTAGAAAGTTGATTGTGGAATAGCTAGATGAGTCGCGCTTCTCCGTACAATGTGTACGTCATGTGGCATGCATGGTGGACTACATATATGATGGACCTGACTAACACGTGTATTTGTACTTGATTTCGGCTAGAGAGTTTTCCACGCGAGCATGTAGTCGCAGTAGCTTTGAACACAGGCTTTGCAGCGATAACTTTATGCCCTCCTTATTACATGGCTGATTATTGGATAGCAGCGTATGCTAAGACTATATTTCCCCTACTAAACGAAGTCGATTGGAAAGTTCCTGACCATATTCTCCCACTTAACATTTTGTCGCAATCGGTAGTTAAACCCGTGGCCGTGGGCGTCCATGTACTTTTAGAATACCCTTTACTGGAGAGTTTCCTCAACCGTGTAGGTGCGACAAATGTAGAGCAGTCGGCTATACTCGCCAAACTTGTACGAGTCAGATTCTCCTGAATAACAATTAGTCGAGTCTGTAATGTTATTGCTGTTAAATGAACAATATTTACATTCATTTTAGCATTATTTATAATAAATTCGTACGTGAATATTCACAAATTTTACATATATTTTTCGCAATTTCTACAATTATTTCATACATAAATAAATAAACAAAATTCAATTTACAATAATTGTAATATTTAAAATTGATAATTTACAATCTACAAAATTCAATTTACAATATTTACAAAATTCAACAATAAAATGTACAATGTTTATGGATCACACTCGAATTCGTACAAATCGCACGCTAATTTATTCCTCCAAATTTGTATCCATGATTGATTGTTCTCATCAACCTTATGTCCTATACTTAAAAATTCAATGTATTTAATTGCAAACATGCCGCAATCGCCCATGTAATAGAATAATAATGTGTTAGTTCGATACTGTGTAGATAAAACTAAGTTTGCAAGTTAAAAATAAAATAAAAATACTTACGATCTGGACTGCCTCGCCGTCGTCGTATCCCGTACGATAGCTAACCTATCATTCACAATCATACCGGCTCAGGCAGCGATCAAGGAAACGATAATTGAAAGTGGCTCCAAGTTGTGCTCGAGCTGGCCTTGTGTCAGGCAGGGATGGTAGGAGTCGTATACATATATAGTGGAGTCAGCAAAAACAATCTCCACGACAATGCATTGATGATTCACGATCACTGGAATGTATATATACGTACAACCCTTCCATGGCTTTCCTTCTAGTCTCGGCCACATCCCTACGACCCATTCGACCATATATTCGGGCAACACATACCCATTACCCATAAGTTGAAGAGACTGATGCTCAATGGTAACAACACGTACGAACTCAGTGCTCAATATGAGTCGGCTGAGAATGTAAAATGATCTGGATATCGTCAAGATTGATCACGCAATAGATCCATGGCCAGGTCGATGTGCAACATCACGAAATACCAATAAAAAATAGAGGGAGTTATTTCATTTCATAAACAAAAAAAATATGTATAAATAGTAAATAACAATTCACTTACATCGTCGGTGAAACAAGTCCCTGAAGTGATGATGTCGTGAAATCACTTATAGACCTTTGAGATCGTGCTCCCCATACGTTGCGGCTTTCTCTGAAAAAAAACATAAAAAATGTTAAAAGAAATATAGATGAGTTAGCGTAGCGTATTTCTCTAAACTTGTAAAATTCTTCTCCACTCTGTCTCGAACGCTTTCCATTTGGCTACGTCCACCTCTTGGAAGAGATTAGGGTACGTCTCGCCGACGAACGTCCTCATCTTCCCCTTAACCGTGAAGAGAGATATGACGTACTGTGATGGCTACCTCGGCCTCTTGCCGACCACCTATTCTGACACTTCAACAACACGCCTCTTACCCTTTGCCACGACCGGCGTCATCTCCTCCTTTGCCTCGGCCAGCCCCTCCTCCGTCATCAGGGGCACCCCCTCCGCCATCTCTCTTTCTTCATCAGGGGCACCCCCTCCGTCACCTCATCCGACTCCACCTCGGGTACCTCCACCTCCATCATCGGGGCCGCCTCCACCTCCATCCAAAATGTAGTATCTGGCCACAGTGGAGAGCCCCCCATCTACCACCATCTTCATCGCTCCGTCTATCACCCCATCGTAGTCTTGCTATATCATCTCGGAGCGCTATGACCTCCATCTCAAGGTCTGATATATGGCTGCGAAGTACTGCAACATCTTGATGTAAACTCGATATCTCGCCTCTCATCTCTCCTCGTAGTGCACTTACCTCATCTCGTAGCTCGTCCACCTCCTCCATCATCTCCCCTCGTAGCGCGTCCACCTCCTCTCTCATCTCCATAATAAATCCAGTCAGAAGGCCATACAGATCATTGTGCGCAGAAGATCCACGGGGAGGTACCAGATGGAAGAAAAGGAGATCTCATCGGCAACGGAGGCGATCCCGTCGGGGAAGAGAATATCTCATTGACGACGAAGGTGATAGTCGATCCACCGGACCGCGCTCCTACACGAAAAACATAAAAAATTATTATCTTAGTTAAAAAATGCTAACTTATACAAAATTGTAATCAATAAATTCAATTCAATTCATATACCTCATCTCGGCCCAGGATGGAATCGGACACCCGATCGTCTTCATTGTGCGGAACAACTAATTCACGAACATAACCACGAGCCTCCTTCTCTATCGACGGCATCAACTCAGTTATGACTTCAAGCTGGCATATCCATATTTCGACTAGTTAACAATCATGCGATCAGATTTTGGAGCTACACACAACATAAACCGCAAATATATAAACTCACTTGAGGGTCGTCGAGGAGAACTGATAACTGTTTGCTAGTTGGACAAATACCTCATCTCGGCCCAGGATGGAATCAGACACCCGATCGTCTTCATTGTGTGGAGCGGCTAATTCACGCACATAACCACGAGTCTCCTCCTCTATCGACGACATCAACTCAGTTTTGACTTCAATCAGACATATCCATATTTCAACTAGTTTACGATCATGTGATCAAATTTTGGAGCTACACACAACATAAATCTCACTTGAGGGTCGTCGAGGAGAGCTGATAACTATTTCCTAGTTGGACATCCCTCTAATTGGGATGCTCTCCAATGATGCATCCGAGGGCAGGGAGTCTCCTCTCACCTCGCAAACCAGGTACCTAGGAGGGGAACAATCTCATACACTTAGATCTGCAACACATACAATTAGTATATTCATATTTATTATAAACAATATTTTAACGTTAATTAGGTTAAACATTCACCTGTACTACCGGGGGTAATCCATATTTATCGTATTTCCACATGGTCCCCTTCAACCTCGAGTGTGATACGGTGAAAACATGGACTGTATCCTCGAAACATATCTGGCCCCAAGGATATTTGTTGAAGACATCAAGATCGTTGACGATCTCCAGATGGAAGAGGTCGATCGCAGTCTTCTTGTAGTGACATCGCACCCGCTTTGAAGGATGTAGACCATGCCGAGCTTCAGTGTGTCTAACATATGGTCACACCCGCAGAAGCACCGTCCCCTATCCCTGGAAGTAAACATCGTCCAGCTTGCTGCCGCCTTTCTGAGTATCGACACGAGCTGCATCATCACTCGTAATCTCCAGTCTAGTGATCAGGGCAAACTCGAACATAGAGAAACTGGCGACTTTTCCCTCGAGGTCGAAGTGGACGGCATCCTCGTCGATTGGACTCAGCAACTGAAATAGTAGGGCGTCGATGATTTGCCTGGAGAACGACACAGCTCTCAACTCGTCCAGGGGCCAAAGAAAGGACCGGCGTAACATATCTGCATGCTGCTCATCCAGCAGCTTCAGTACAACAGTGTAACTACCAAGGCTACTGTTCCGGTAGCCTTACCAAGCATTTACCTCAAAGTCGCATCCAAGGGATACTCCATGCGGCAAAAGTTTAATTATTAGCACATCGAACATAAGATAATGCAATACAACATGATCTTAGAAAATTAAGTGAACCGAATTATAACAACTAAACGAAAGAAAGAATTTTAAATTAAAAAATAAAAGGAAAAAAGAATTTGCTAATTTCTTTTAAAAGAATATTTCATTTATCAATTTAAATTTCTTCATTTAATTGCATATATAAAAAATTTAAACAAAGGAAAAATATTAAAAGTTAGTAAATGATATAAATATTGTTTAATTAAATTTTAAAAAAATTAAAGATTTGTTTACAAATAATATTTCGTTAAAGAATTTTAAATTCGAAAATTAAAAGGAAAAAAAAATTGTCAAAATAGAATATTTAATTTTGGTGTGTGTGTGTGTGTGTGTGTGTAATTACTTATATTAAAATATTAAAATTACGTAAATATTATAAATATTATGTAATTAAATTTGAAAAAAATAAAAGATTTGTTTACAACGAATATTTAATTAAATAACTTTAAATTATTAAAAACTTAAAAAGGAAAAAAATAAGAATTTGCTAATTATTATAAAAAAATAATATTTCATTTTCATAATTATCAATTTAAAATTATTTATTTAATTATATATATAAAAATTAAAACAAAAGGAAATTATTAAAATAAAAACAATAAAATATTATTGAATTGCAACTATTATTTAATTAAAGAAATAATTATAAAAATAAAAAATGAATTAAAACAAAACGATATTTAAAATTAAATACATAATAAAAATATTTTTTAATATTCAAAAAATTAAATTATTAATATAATTTTAAAAAATAACATGGGCCCGACCCAGTATATTTGGCCAGGCCGAGCAGCTCGACTGTTTAACAGTCGCCCATAATCAGTCGCCACGCAATGCCATCGTCGAAAAACTCCATTTCCGGCGAAGAAAAGCTACATTAATGGAGTATTTTTAATTACAAATATCAAAATTTCTTCACAATCACTAATATTCAAGGACTACCTATATATGAATAAATAAACTAAATAAAGGCAAAAATCATTCGAATTTCTTCTATGAAAAATTCGATTTTAATCAACAAAAACTAATTTTTTCTTTCGCCGATGATGGGGTCCTTTTTGTGGTTGTTGGCACCGTTACGATCGTAGGTTGTGGTGGTCGGTTTGAATGGTCGGTTTTTTCTTGTCGGTTGTGAGAGTATTGATTTTCTTCAAATGTAAGTATTTTTGCCTTTTTGTTGTGCAAAAATTATGTTTTGACTTTTTCATTTTTTTAATTATATTTTTTGGTCAAAGGCCAAAGTGGAAATATGGGGTATTGAACATGCCAATTCCACATATTTCCTCGCCAAGAGAAGAGCAGTCGTGCGCGCAAGAGAGAGAGAGAGAGAGAGAGAGAGAGAGAGAGAGATGCAATAAGTCTCTATTCCATAGCAAATAATTCGTGAGAATATAGATTGTTATTATGGTATATGAAATGATTTATTAATCGAAATCTCTACTCTCTTAAAAGAGGGATTTTGATAATTACTATTCATTTGTGATTTCTAATCACTGTTCCATATGTGGTCAAAAAAAAAAAAATACAAACCCACAATTGTTGACTTTGAAAAAAAAATGGTTTGCTCTCCGCGCCAGTCTCCGCGCACCACGGAGATGCCTGTGTCTCCACGAAGTCTCCTTGGTGTGTCTCCGTGTCTCCACGGAGACACGAGACATGGCTTGTGTCTCTGTCGTGTCTCCGTAGAGAGTCGTGTCTCTACAGAGACACGGGTACCCGTATCTCTGTGTGGAGACACGAAGAACACGGCCTGTCTCTGCGTGGTAGCCTGGTGACTTGTAGAGATAGTAACAGTGAAGGAACCTTCTTATTCTTAGGAATGAATACAGAATAAGGCGTAATTATAGCTTTATATTCAGAATTAATGGATCCTATATCTGTGACAGTTCCGTTGAGAGTAGTTGGATTGTTCATATTTGGAATATTAAAAGCCAGAACGAAAAAACGTTCTTAAACAAGATTCAGCTTTGTGTAAGGTGATTAAATGCAGTTTTTTCATAATCCATGGAATAGAGATAATGTGTTTAATCTTCATTTCTTAAGTCATACACATGGCCCCAACCTCTAAAATAAAAAATATCATCAATCTTTGTTATGTCTTCCTCAGCAAAAATTGGTTGTCTCGAATAAGGATTCGTTCTCCAGGCTGCAAAACATAATTGACATGTTCAGTTGTCACTCAATTATGAAAAATATTATGTACGTTAGGTTTTTGATGAAATATATATGGAGCTTGGATGGATTGTAATGCTACATGTAGCAACAAGTGACAACCTTATAGCTGCCACAGACCAATCTTAGTAAAACAACAATTCCCGATGCACGAGGAGAAGCCATTGATGCTCCAGATGAGAACGCGTATCCATTTTTTACGCTTGGAATGGAGGATATGCTGCCAATATATCATCTCCTGAGGCTGCTATATCTGGCTCTCATGCAAAATCCAAATATAATATTCCAGTCAGTCTTTGATGAAAGAATGAAGTTGACTTGCACGCTAGGGGTCGCCAAAGACTACGTTAAATAAGTCTCTCTAACAAGTTAAGCTCTTAGAGGAGGTTATCCAACAAAATTTGTCTGACCATTAGACGTAGGAGTACCTCATGGATTGCAGGGGAAGTGATTTTGGACCCATACCCAAGAAGCCCACACACAGGCAGTACGCACAATAAATTTAAGACTGATTGTACTGCCCCTGACCGTGTTTTGCTTGCCAGCTTGGACTCATCTTCAGAGATGCATTTTCCTGATGGCTATGTAGCAATTGAGATTTGGACAAGTTATGACTGATTGGGCCGCTATAGCGAAATATATAAATTAATTTGCAGAATTGTAACCAAAATAATCCATTAGTAATGAAAGGGATTTTACATAACTTGATTTAATTGGTTGGAAAAGAGAAACCTATGATTAGTTTGGACAAACCTTGAACTCTTTTCTGTTTTTTTTTTTTTAACTAAAAATTGTAGATATAATGAAATATATTTTTATATGTATTCCAAGAACCTAAACTTTTGCCTTATGCGGGAGCAGTAGATCTTAGTGAAAATCCACAGCCATTCTAGAAAGTTTCCAAGCCAAAATTTTTTACAGCACTGCATTTTACTTTCTGACGGTAAAAACATGCTTTAAATCTATTGGGATTTATATGCCGATTTTGCACTTTTTTTGATTGTTGCAAATGATTCTATTTCAACACAACCTCGATTCTGTCTGACCTTATCTTCTCGGAATTTATTTTTTTTCCCAAAATTGTTGTTTTATTATGCAATTTTCTTGGCAATCTCTCTTGAATTTTTGATGTGGTTTATTAGGTTTCTCTCTTGCCTTTAGAACCGGCTACCCTCAAGTGTAATCACTGAAATACAAAAGACCAAAATTCAATAGGGGCAACTGCCCCTACTTGTTCTATCGTTCAGACAAGTTGTTTCAAGACACTGGATAGATAAGCTAGAGTCTTTAAGTTGACAGATCGGAATCTTAGTCTAGAAACATGTCATCGCACTTCAAAGTTCACCACGTTTTGGCGTATGGCTGACCTCTCCACTGCATCTCCAGCACGTGCTCTTAATTTTGTATACAGAATACGTTATGTTTTTGTCTTTACGTGCTAATTTGGATCCAAGTAATGGATGTTGTTTGTGGGCACCGATATGATGGCTAGTGATCTGCATTTCTGGAGTACTGTCTAATTTGCCAAGTATATAAGTACTGGGATGCAGTAGATCTTGGAGTGCGAAGAAGATACTGGACTTTATATAATTGTATTTTGTGTTGACTCCTATACTCTACCTTAAGGATTATATATTGGTTTGTTACTCGATCATTACAAAAAAATTGGTAAGAACTTTTTCTTAAATTCCAATTTACATGTAGGTTAACCAACCCTAATCTTTTTGCATTTGATGTCAACATAACTTCTGTTAGGTAAAATGTATTTACTTACAATTTTACTGTTATCACAAGTTAAGTTATGAAATATTGTATAGAAAAAATATAATTGAATGAAGGAGAATTCAACTAACATTGCCTACAAAAGAACCAATCACGTGCAATGCACGGGCAAAAACTAGTAATTGTAAAGTAAAAGCATCCTTCAATTTGCGATGCAAACTTGGCGAGTAAGAATATGGACAACTTATTATCGATTAAAATAATTTAAAAAATTGGTTAAATTAAATACCGTTTATTTTTAGCGATTTAGTCTTAAGTAATCCTTATGTCCTTAACTTTACTTTTGACGCATTCTTATATTCAACGTTTTATTAATTAGCACATATCATATTTTATGATGGTTTCTGTCAAACAAGTTCATTCGGAGGCATAAAATAACTTATTTTTCACTCATATTTTTAACAAATAATAAGTATAAAAGTGTGACAAAATATTTCTCTCATATAAAGTGTGCGCACATACAAAAATATTTTAACCAAAATCATCATCAAATAACAGATTTGTTAATTAATAATATGTTGAAGATAAAAACTTGACGAAAAAGAAGTATGCGCAAAAGTTTTACGATTAAAAAGATTGAGAACATTAAGTAAAATTAAAATATGGCGCTATTAATAAAAATTGTGGTGTGAATATTATTACCCTAATTTTATTCACACGGTTGTAAATTACATGTTTATTAGTGAACGACCATTATAAATTTGTAACCCTAGTTATTATAAATATTGTACTTCTTACCGCCTTAATTCTTCCTTATAAATATGGGGTTTTATTATTAATAAAACACACAAATATATTGACTTATCTAATTTCTCCTCTTTTTTTCTTACTAAATTTATAATACATTCTCAGCAAAGAGTTCTGGCAATTGAGTTTGCAAAAAAGATTATTCTTCTTTCTACTCACAAATCTCTAATCAAGTTGAAATAGGAAAAGCAATTTCTTGTAATAAAAGAAAAAAAGCAACATTACTTCATCTGTATTCCAAAAGAGATTTCAATTCTAATCCTAAGTCATATCACAATCGAAGTCAATTCTTCTAAAAGGTAATGACGTTTATTTTCATGTGATTTCATGTGGACAAGATAATATGCATGTTTTTTAATAATGACTATCTCATGTTGACCCGGCGAGCTTCGGTGTATATATATATATATAGGCAATTTCATTTATTTTCAAACAATTTTGTAGATCAATTGGTTGGAGCCTCAATCAAGTTAGTAGAGGTCTTGAGTTCGACTCTCCACAAGATCAATCATTTATATTTTGTTTTAATATTTTTCACTATTATAAAAAGTTTAGTTTTATTGAAAAGTGCAACAATAGGAAGTCGAATGTGCATTCCTTTGGAATTATTAGAAGCTTGACCACTTAGGCATTTAGTTAATGTCAATGCTATATGTAACAAGAAATATATATGATCAGTTTTAGCAAAATAATTGATATATTATCTCTTTATTTTAATTTTTTTTAAATTAAAATTCGACATTTCAATGATTCAATGGTTAAACCTCTAACTCGATAATTTGTCAAGGTCAACAATCAAATCGTATATGATAACTATGTTTTGAAACATGAAAAAATAACGAAGAAGAAAATTAAATTGTCAGTTGACATTTATTAAAGTCCAAATATATATTTGTTTTAATCTTATCATTGGAGACTATTTATTCGGTAAAAAAAAAATTAGTAATTCGGATGAGCATTGACACAATATTTCTTCACACATTCAACAACAAAATCTTTGTCATCTTTAAAATTAAGAAATAGTCTCATTTTTTTTTTTTTTGCTAGATTAGGATTATTAACAAATCGAACCAAGAAAGTAAGTGATTTGATCAATTTTTCAAACTTGAAATTCTTACTCGATAAATATTATTAAACTGGTAGAAAACGTATATCTACACTTGCAATTCGAATTATGAAATAAGTAATTTCAATTCACGGTATTGATTTTCATTGTCGTCATTAATGGTCAACGATGAACGACCGCCCGTGCTCACTAGAAATCTTAGATCTGTCACTGGTTGCATGTGATTTGAAGTTAATTCTTTTTCCTAATAGAAAAATGAGATATTTTTTAGCATTGTTGATTTTCAGCCAAAATTTAGGACAAATTTAAACCATTAACTATTGACTGCTTACTTCGCATTCATGAACGATTCTGGGATTTGAATCTCCAAATTGTGTTTTCCTAATGACATTATAAAATAGAAATTGAGAAGGATTTTTTCAATCAAAAAATCCTTCTCAATTTCTATTATAACAAAATAGATGAGTATATGTAAACCCCAGAACAGAAATTGTTACACAGATATCTATTATTTAGATATGTTGTCGATAGGGAATTATCAGAAAATTATCATACTTCCATTTTGCATTGAATAGAAATTTCGTTTTGATAGAGCACGACCCCGGCTGTTCCGAATAGAACGGCAAAAAAAGAAAAGTCGGATATTATAGCTATCNAAGAGCATGACATTATAATTTTAATATTTTAGAAGAATATTTACTTATTGCTATTGAAGAAGTAATAGTAAAATATAACGTCATTTTTATCAAAAAAATAATAATATTTTATCATGCTCTAGAAGTAGCATTGTCTCAAAGAAAAAAAAATATACTATCTGATCTCATGAAGAGATGCAATCTATAGGGAATTTTATGAAAATAAGTTACTTATTATTGAAAATTCACAACTTCACAATCTATAAATATTCTAGAAAAATGTTATATTGTTACATGTAACACAATTTTGTGTTATGTTAATATTCGGTAGATTATTACTTGCTATCGAGTAGCATAATTTTTCAAAATCTATTATCTTATAATAATATTATGTCATTGTTTCCAAAGAGAAAATATTATATTGTTAATAATAAATTATTGGTGTTCCTGAAAAAGTACGAATTAACAAACTCAATATAGAGCTGTAATTTTTGAATAAATAACTTTCTATTTTGTTAATATTCATGAAAAATATTAATTATTGCTCTTGAAAAGCATAACATTCCGTGTTACAATATTCTTGAGACATTAAATTATTGCTCTCAAAGAAGCAAAAATCTTGATATATTAACAAGATTTAAGATGAATTATCAAGATATCTGTTTAGCAAATAGTAAAATTATGTACAAAGACTTCTTGAAATTAACATTAGTAGAAAATAAAATGTTAACACGATATCGGGTGTATCAAATATCGTTGAAAACTCCGAAAGAACTAGTATTGTTTTATCAAATAATATAAGATCATATATTGACGATATATTTTATTCAAAATTTGCTTAATTTTAAAGATATATACTACAAATATCACATTAAGGAGATGTAAAAAAAAAAATTATTAATTTGTATAAATTCTTTTGTATCCTACCAGAAGTAGATAA
Organism: Fraxinus cuspidata; assembly: GCA_903798385.1. Taxonomy (NCBI): domain Eukaryota; kingdom Viridiplantae; phylum Streptophyta; class Magnoliopsida; order Lamiales; family Oleaceae; genus Fraxinus; species Fraxinus cuspidata. The sequence goes on from CAIGRP010032706.1 coordinate 40,104, forward strand.
AATAAAAGCTCAAGCGTTCTTCTCTGTATATTCATGAAAATGATTGAATCAAGCATCACCACCTAGCCAAAGTTCGTTGACCCAAAAAGTTTTATATTTTGATATGATCGACTTGAAAAATGACAAAGTCATATGTATCATAACTTCAACAAAAATTTATGTCCTTATAGGACAATTTGATGTAGCAAATGAATCTCAAATACGTCAGAAGCATAATCGATCGATTAGTGCTAAAGACTCTGTACTTCTAAAGAGAAAAGTACAAGAGAAAAACAAAAAACAAAAATCAGAAGAAATAATACTAGCAAAAACTAATCAACCATATACAAATGACATTGTTCCTATAGAACTACAAATGCTCGAAAATAATGAGATTTCAATAATTATCTTATAAATTATGGTAATGAATTAATATTGTTATAGACTATTTTTTTGCATTTAATGTGAAAATCATGCGAAATGAAGATAACAGTTTTTTCAAACTCTATCCTAGGTAATCATTTGAATCTTTGCGTATAATGAGAATTTACAATCATAGTTGTGTGTGACAATTATATGCCGTTGTTTAAGAAATATTAAACGGAAAAGTCTTAATTAAAATTCTTCATGTTTCTTATCAAATTATTCCGTTTTTCTTGCAAGTTTTCGACATTGTTTGTGCACTTTGCTTGACGAAATCAAACTATACTGTCATGTCTCCAAGAAGTAAATACTTTCAACTGGGGTAATCATTAGATGACTTCAAAAGCCCTACATAATTTCAAAATCAAATTCTCAATGCTTATGTAGTTTTTTTTTTTTTCACTCTATTCGAGCATTGAATGTGATTAAGGGATCTAGAGATCCTTCTTTACAGTCAAACGGTCTTCCTCGGCCTAGGTTGAAGAAAGGTTGAAAATCGTCCAGTGTTCATAATTTGACTAGGTTCTCCATTCTATTAAACTGATAATAAGTAAAGAGCATAACAATTTAAAGCCTTTTTTTTTCACGTGTTTACATATTTAAAATGTAACATTGATCAATGGGTTCTATTAAAGCAGATTGGTTAAAATTCAATTTGCTTTTTGTTTCTCTCTGCATATATGAACAAGTTCGGTTAACTTATTTTTAAAAAAATAAATAAATTATGTATGATTAGAAAGACATTTGATTGGATTAGACATGCTTTTAATTTCATGAAATTTTTTACCATCATTTTTTTATTATGCATGACGTTTCTTAAAATGAAACTTGTTGATTGTATTTATACATTCATATGCTATTATCTTTGGCGAATCTATATAACTATTGTACAATTGAACCAGAAGTTTAATAACTCTAATACTTTGTTATTTGGCATGATCCGTCAAACCATCCCAAATCAACAATGATGTGAAAATTATTAATAATTCAAATGGATATTTAATGAAGAACCAGAAGATTTTTCAATCCAATAAATTCATATATAATGATTGTTCTCAAAGTATTATGCCATTAGATTTTTACTAGCTAAAACTAAAGAATAATTAGGATGATATATGGGGTCACGTCATCCTCCACTTTGGCCATTTAGATATTTTTTGTATCTAATAAATATAATGCATCTACTGTATGATGATTGTAACATGAAATTTGCGAAATTACTGCTCAAAATTTAAATTATGAGCATAATTTTCTAATTATACAATTAAAACCGTGTCTTTTTAATGCTAATGCTCTTAAATTTTAACATATTAATAAGTGTTAGTTGGAATAGCGATGAATGATTTAATACTATTGTTTGCTAAATGTCTTCAATTAATTTCTAAACAATTATTGTTAAGAATAAAGTAAGTCCCAACTCTGTCTAGGTAATGTTATTAACATAATGTCAATATTGAAGTTTTTTCCACAATATTTGGCTTATGGAAAGTTTAATTTTCTATATAACTATTTTGATAGAGTAATATATACAATTGATCCACCACTACAAACTGAGATTGAAAGTAAAGAATCTTGAGAATAAATTCATAGTTTAAACCCTTTTACAATATCTCAAGTCCTAATGAGTGATATTTTAGAACGCGATTTGTTGATTGTCAATTTGTCTAAACAATTTTCTCAACATTAAGGAAAGAATTAAGAAGCTGAAGAATTATATACATAATACATTATATTATCTAGATCCTCGCAAAAGTCAATTTTAATCAGAAGTTGAAGATAATTTATTTAGATACTTTTAGTGACCAAAGATATTAACAATATCTTGGACACCAGTTTTAAGTGTTCCAACTTACATTGACATCCTAGAAAGGCAATCAATTAACACTATATTTGATGTATCTATCGCATATTTGAAGTGAATATATTAATTCTAAGATAAAAATCTCCAAAAGAAAATGAGTAAATAAGGAAGATAGTCTCATTTAGAAAGCATATTCTCTTGAAGAACGTATAAACATAATTAATTATAAAACCTCATAAGAGGTTCAAATATTAAAAATGGAGTTATTTCAATAATCTATGTCATTATGAAAAAGAAATAGAATAGAAAAGAAAAAGTTGTCAACAATATTTTTGAACTTAATGTATCGCTTCATTTATGAATATTGAAGATATCGAAATAAATTTATTGAAGTATATCAATTGAAAAAATAATTGGGTAAATAAAAGGACATAATCATAGTAACATTGAATTTAATAGAGAAACTTGAATTTTCTGAACTTTCAGTCCAAAAATCTAAAAGTGCATATTTATGCGAAAAGAAAATGTGACAAATGAAATCGTAATGTAATACATGAATCTCAACATAGTGAATTTCGCAAAGACAGTGGTGAATACAATCACGAATGCATATATTGTTATCTTGACAATACAAGAAACTTGAAGTACACTCATCTGATATAACTATTAATGTTGTACCAGAAGGATTTAATACACCTGAAGTATATAATTTAAGTGATAGTATCGTGAAAAAATAAATAAGTGTTGTACTATTTTCCCTTGAACAAGATTTCGTCCCATTGAATTTTTCTGATAAGATTTTTAATGAGACAACTTTTGCGGCGTCTTCAAATGAATAATATACTTTTTACCATCAATAGAATCTTTCCACAAAATTTTTCCTAATAAGGTTTTAATGAGGCATATTATTTATGTAATGAATGTCCATAACTTACAAGATATTTATCCTCAAAATGATACTCTTATATGTTACAAATTGTGTATGACTTCTGAAGAGACCAACAACTCAATTCTTTTTTCAACAAATCATCACGCTGACGATAATATTGCTTGAATGCTATAACAAGACAACACGAAACATGCTTAACCAGAATTGGAATATTGAAGATATTGATGTACGAGACATAAATGACTTGATACAAGAATTTTCATTTATTGAAATTAGGGGGAGTAATTGTACTCTTTTTCATTCACTCAAGTTTTCCCTACCAAGTTTTTTTGACAAGATTTTAACGATGCAATATTTAATTACTCCAATTTTGTTATAATTATATGTACTCTTTTTTTTTCGTTTGATGTTTTCGTTTTATTGAATTTTTATCAAACAAGATTGTAACGTAACATATATTGTGTAATGAGTCATTCAAGGGAGAATCTTGTAAATTATATATTTATTAATGATGACATTTATAACCGTGGAGCCCTAGTTATTATGATTATTGTATCTCTTACAAACCTAATTATTCCATATGAATATGGGATTTTAGTTCTTAATAAAACATAAAAGTCTATTGCCTTTTGTAATTTATGTTCTCTTTTTCTCTCTAATAATACATAAATCATATTTTAATTACATCACATGTACAAGCGTGCTTTAAAATGAGGGATAATTATTAAGTCTTAATTTTTTATTTTTGGCTTGTTTAAAAATACGAAAGACAAATAAGTTTATTTGATTAATCTTATGGATGTTTTAGAACATAAACGGTTATTGGGGACAACTTGTGTGAATTTGAAAATGAGAATTTAATGAAAAATTTAAATGTGATAATGAGTAAAGGTTAGGAACTTTTAATACAGTTAAAATGCAATTCAACTATTAGAAAATATGATGTGAACAATTGGACTCCGAATGTTATTCAAAGGCTTGGAAGCGATACAAGAGTCTACTCCAATGCCTACAACATGGATTACACAAGTGGATTTAAGTGCAATTATATTGGTCAGAATCCAATAAGGAAGACTAATGTAGACCTGCATGCGATAGTTCTATCACAAAAAGAACTGTGGATCTAGTCTACCAAATGATGGAAGACTTGGCATTCACTAGTGAACTTTAGCCTACTGAAAAAGGGCAAGTGGAAATAAGTTTGCTGGAGTATATGAAGTTGATTCTTTGAAAACAATATCAGCTCAGTTGACATCATTAGCACAAAATGTGGAACAAATGAGTGCAACTCAAACAGCCGAATCGAAATGCAAGCATTGTGGAGGGAATAATGAAAGTGTTGACTGCACTGTAGGTAGTGTGTTTGCACTCAAAATTTTCAAAGATAGAAACACAATCAAAATTCTAACACTTACTACACAGATTAGAGGAATCACCCAAGTTTCTAATATAGCAACAATCAGAGAGCTTAAATTGTACCACAGAGACTACACCGTCTGATTTTTAGCAAACTGAAAATAAGTCTTCGTTGGAAGATCTTGTTACTAAATTAGTGGAGATGTCTACCCAACACATGCAATGAACAGATAAAATCTTACAAGTTCAGGGAGCTACTATCAAAAAGTTAGAAAAATTAGATGAGATAAATAGTGAAAATACTTTCAGAAAGACTACCAACAGCGTTGTCCAGTGACACCAAGATAAATCCTATACAGGAGGTAATAGCAGTAAAGGTTGTGAAAGAAGAGTAGGTTGAGGCAATAACTACCTGCAATGGAGTTAAACTACAAGATATCAATGTAAAGAGACAAGTTGCTACATAAGAAATATTACATACCAAAGTTGAGAAGCAATTGGAGAATTCGTTCCCGGGCCTTGTACACACCGCAAAATCTGAACAGAAAAAAAAAATAGAGACAAAAAGAGCATTAGATGATTCAAAGGTTAAGGAAAACGCTCCTACAAAAAATTCGTAGCACCACTACCTTTTCCACAGACTGTAAAAAAGAAAGCTCGATGATCAATTCGAGAAGTTCTTGGATATAATGAAAAAACTCCACATCAACATCCCATTCATTGATTCAATCAGAAAGATCCCAATGTATGCAAAGTTCTCGAAGTACATGATATCTAAGAAAATAAAGCTACTAGATTGGAAAGAAGTCACATTGACCAATGAGAGCAGTGCAAGGCTACAAAATAAATTATCACCAAAACTAAAGGACCCAGAGAGTTTTTCTTTACCTATTTTACTAGGCAAATGATTTCATTTTAATGTTTTATGTTATATATGTGCAAGTGTAAATTTAATGCCTTTGTCTATTTTTAGAAAATTAGGAGTTGAGGAAGTTAAATGATCGAATGTGAACTACAGTTGACAGTTATGAGCACTAGATACTCATGAGACAAGTTTGATGATGTGCTTATCAAAGTTGGGAAGTTGATATTCTTGACAGACTTCCTTGTTATGGACCTCAAAGATGACCAAGATATGTCAATAATCATAGGTTGGCCATTTTTAGCAAAAAGTCGAACCTTATTTGATATGAAGAAGCGTGAGCTGACTGTGAGGGTAGATGACGCACATGAGATCTTTAAACTACCTAATCCACCTAAGCATCCATTAGTCCTGAAGGAGGCCAAATTGCATAAGTTCAACAAAGGCTGAATGATACAAATCTTAAATGTCTAGGGAGCCTTGCTCGAGAGAAAAATGGAGAGCTTAAAGTTTGGAGGGAAAAAAGAGGATATAAAGTTGAAAATTGCAAGGAGTGTAAGGCTGCAATACTCTAGCATGAACCACCATAATCAATCCCTCCATACAGTCCAGCTAAAGACTATAAATTAAGCATTTGTTGGGAGGTAACTCAATTTTCTAACCCTTTTATTTATTTCGTTTTCCATATTGGATTGTATGTAGTGTTATTCTGGACTTATAAGTTGCATTAATTATAGGCACGTTTCAATTCATTTGGGGGAGGTCTTAATCATTGACGCTTAACCAAGTTAATTGAAAATATTAATTGAGTTAAAAGGAGTTGAAATATGCACGTGACATGAAATTGGAGTCTAGAGATATAAAAAAAAAGGAAGAAGAAGAACTAATTTTGACTCTTTTGATGGTTTTTTCCTCTTCTTAATAGGTACCATGGATATAAACACTAAAAGGTGCTTAACAGCTTCCACTTTTAGATGGATTGCTAACTAGCTCCTCCGACATTCAACAACAAAATCCGGGGAGTGTCTTCTTCCTCTTTTTCTCCGTTCTTTTATATCTTTAGTTATGCTTTAAGACATTGAGGACAATATCGATTTTAAGTTACGGGTAAAAAAAATTAAATTTTTACTTTTCGTGTGTTTTTTAGTATTTGTATGTTTTTTTTTTCGTTATTGCTTTAGCATATAATAGAAAAATAAGAAAAATCAAAAAATTTCAAAAATTTCAAAAAATATATATAAATATAAATACTTTTTTGTTTTAGGTTGTGTGCTTGTGTGTTAAATAGCGTGATTGACACTGATGATTTAACTTGAGATTTGGTGTTGATTTATAAACTGTGGATACGTTAATGCTTAGATTGATTGATGCTCACCTTTGCAAAACTTGATATTATATGCACATTGGAATTGAGTTTGATATTGTGATGAAATGAGTTGATTCATAAGCTTGATATGTTGATCTAGTCGAAAATAGATGATATATTCAAACCATACTATATTTTTTATACTTAAGACCAAATTTAGCATAATTTAGAGACGATTTTACGGTTATAGGAATATACGAATGTGAACTGGGATTTCATATGTGAATAATTATGTGTCGATTGTCTAAAATTAATAGGATAACATTGGATGAAAGTAATAAATTGAAGGCCGATTTGTTTGAATAGGTATTTAATGAGGGACATTAAATACCTATTCAAGTTATTAAGTCTACTATGGCATTTCCAACCTAATACATTATAGTCATCTGATTTGAGAATTATCGACTAAAAGCTCATTAAATTAGTTTAATAAAAGCATGTGCATGAAACAGAAGACGCACCAAATGTCCTGATTAAGCCCTAAACACTAATTTGAGAAGACTTAACTTTTGATGAGAGATTATTAGTCTAGTCTAGTCTAGTCCTAGAAGTCGAAGCAATCAAATAAATGGAGAATCTTAGTTTATTGATGTGTTGACTTGAAATTAGTAGAGTCCAGCTGAACTAGAGAGGGTGATGATAGTAATTAAAAAAAAATCAACCTTAGATTGCATACTGAGAAAAGGGTAGAAACAATAAATTGGTGGTCTGTGAATCATACGATATGCGAAATGATATATTTGACCACAGAGGATCAAAAATTGAAGTAACTTGTAAATTAATGATTGTCTACTTAGTTCATCACACGTGCACGTCAGCTTTGCATTGAAAGAGTAGATATTTGTTTGATATTGTAACTTTGAAGTGGTTTGTAGATTTAATATGTTGACTTCAAATCTTTAGGTAAAAACCTAGATAGTCTAACCAAATATTTTTGCATACTTGCATGCTTGTTGTTATTTAGATCATAATTTTATTTGAGGGCAAAGAAATGTTTAAATTTGGGGGGTGTTTAATAAGTGTATTTTATACACGTATTCTAAGTCTAAAATAGTAATATTTGATAAAAAAAAATTGTTTTGATAAAGTATATTTTAAATTGTTTTATTTTATGTTATATAGGTAAAACTTAATGGTTGAACGAGAAATTAAAAGAAAGAAGGGAAAATTGGTGAAAAGGACCAAGTCTTAAGTTTGATGACCAAATTGTAAATATTCAATAATTGATTTGGACCACAAGACGATACTTTGAAAATTTTTAGGAGACAATTGGACAAAATTAGAAGTCAAAAAGAATGAAATATTATCAAAATAAATCTTCAATCGCACAAGTTATATTCTAAAATTTTAGCTAAAGATTGAGACCCATTTTTAGTATAGTAAATGTCCGAAATGGAAAATTCGTAATTATATCGAAGTTGTATCCTTTTAAGTTAGCTTTCCAGCTCACTTTGAATTCCTCAATCCAATATTGAGAGAGAAATTTATGACCAAAATACTAAATGCTATGCAGAGATAAAGACATCCGAGCACGAAGACAACTTTCCTTATTTGATTGGAATTCTTTTGAAAACCAATTTGCAATGTAATTTTCAGCCAATTTTGACTCTTACAAATACCTAACAGCAGAATATCATATACATCTCGTACTACAATATTTAATCAATTTTCATCACAAAAGAGAGGGAAAATCATATATTGCGATAATATTTCAAGTGTGAAGTTCAAGAACTCATCAATTGGAGATTAAACATGTGATTTGTGATCAAAGAAGCGAAATACTTATTGAAAATCTATCAAGTTTATTTTGAAAAAAATTCAAGAACATCAAGATTCATCTTCATTCGTTCATTAATTCACAATTTCGGGTGATATTCTATACATTTAACATGATTTTTTCTGTAATTCCAATATGATAGACTAGTTTTATAAATTTTTATGATGAGAAGAACCCTTATTATAATATTTTTAGTTTTTAATTAAATATTTTGACTTTAATTTGATTTGATGTGATTTGTGTATGTTTATTATCATTTATTGTTCTTTTCAATTGTTTGATCACTAATTGAATTGTTAATGAATTGTGTTGCTATGGAGAGAGACAGTAGGGTTTAAGCACAATATAATAAACATTGTAAAGTTCGATAGAGGATTGAGATATATCTCTATGTTTTCAATATTGAAAGATAGAAGTGTCACATGAGGATAATAAATTCAATCGCTATCGAGAGAAATTTTCAATTAAATTAGGAATATTTACCAACTTGAATGATTTCAAATTATCACTTTAATTGTTACACTAAAAATGAAATAATAAGGGGGGTTCGACATCTTAACAATACATCTCACATATTTGAAAAACACATTTACTTGATTTCACTAGTTTAATTGATAATTTAAGGATTAATATAAAAAAATCACAACAACTTGTTTACTATTTGATTAAAGTTGCAATTAATTTTAACTCGATCAAACACATAATTCTCGTGGGTTCGACACTCACGATTCCGTCCACTTGTCGATTTTCAAAGGGTCGAGTGACATAAACTTTTGGAATTAAGATCATCACACAATGTAACTAACATTAGCAACCTTTGATGCTCGCAATTTTGTTTAGCTTTTTTGGTGATGTTTATCAATTGTAATTTATTCCTGCCTGTGCCAAGCAGTCTTCTTTTTCTATGTCCCTGTTTGGTAGAACTTAAAATTCAGATTTTAATCTAAGTCAAGGTCAACAACTAATTTTAACTACATATTTTATGAGACTTGATAAGTATATTTATACACTTATTTAGACAATTAAATTAGAGTATTTGTTAGTGATTTAAATGAGTTATAACTCAATTTTTTTAATTATGTTTGTTAAGTTAAACTCAATGCAAACTGGTGGATTTGGAAGAAATGAACGAAAAGCATGCGAAAACGAAGGAAATTCAAAGTTTAGGGACCAAAGTGTAAACATCCAATAGTTGATTTGGACTGCAAAACCATGATTGAAGAATATATAGGATCAACTAGATGCAATTGGGAGGTCAAATGAGTGAAATATAGCGGAAGTATTTTTTCAAATCAATTTCCGAATTTTTAGCCTCAATTTGAGATCCATTTTTCGAATAGAAAACGTTCGAATTGGAAAATGTGTACGTCTTCAAGAATTGTAACCCTTTGCATTATCGTTTCAACAAATTTTGAATCACATCAATTGAATAGCTGTAGATAAAATTATGGTCAAAATACTAAAAGCATGAACCGATGCGAACCTATGTGCGCGCGTGGGCAATTCGTTGCACGCACGCAGTACCCTATTTTTCCCAACCCGAGATGTTGACCTATAGTTGATCTCATTTTTTGATTATAACAAAAAAAATTTTTTTATCTCTAACAATTGAATTCAAGTTTTCATACCTAGTAAGGTCAAATTGATCAATTGAAGACAAAAAAATTGCTGTCAAAAGACTTACAATTTACGATCAAAGAAAAACAAGATGGAAGTCGAGTAATCACGTCAAATCAATCGAAGCATTCACGTCAAATCTAGCATTCATTGAAGATATTAGACTTAGATTCTTTGAATCCATATGTAAAGGTAAAATGCTTTAATCTTTAGCAATGAATCACTAAAAGGTCAAAAGTTCAATTTTTATGCACGAGTTAAATTATTCATAAAAACGTCATATAAAAATTATTTTCAAAAAGATAAAATTTTCACTTGATTCTTTAAATCTTTTACTAATATCACTTATCAAAGTTAAGTGAAAATGTCTTTCAAAAGCCTACACCTTTTGAAATAATCAAGAAAAGAAAATTTCGAAAAATTTTGTCTTACCGGACGTCCGGTTCGTCTAACTGTCAAATTTTTAGCCGTTCTAAATTTTGATGCACAATGACTTTGGTTGTCCGGTTCCATAAACGGACGTCCAGATGGGTCGTCCAATAGGGTAAAAATTTTGGCGTTTTGAATGCTATAAATACAACTTCACTTTACATTCAATAGAACACTTTTAAGAGTATTTATGTGAGATATTCTTGAGCAAAGCTACATTGATTTTTCTGTATCTAATCATTCCTTTTGAAAAAACTTTTAATTGAATTAACTTTTGAAAATCATTTTACTCATCAAAGTTTTTCTCACTTAACACTTGAACTTCATTCATTGCTATTCATTAAAGTGTTTAGCATTTTCTCTCTTGGTACTTAATTTGATCATAAAATTTATTAATGGAGAAGTTTCAAATTGTAAAATCACTTTCCTATCAAATTTGGGGGTCGTGTTGAGATCTCAAAGAGCTCAATATTATATAAGGATTGGTGCTCCTTATTCGTAGGTCACCCGGAGTATAAGTCCATCAATATAGTGAAAATGCCTTGCTCGTGCTGGAGAGCTTAGTAACGGAGGATATAGATCATTGCTTTGGATCGAACCTTCACAAGTATATCGTTTTTCATCATCTCTCTCATTTACTTATTGCATTTACATTTGTGCTTATTATTTGATTATTAATTCTTCAAAAAAGTTTTAATAACCAATTCACCCCCCTTTCGTTAGCTATTTTTAGACTATCAATTGGTATCAGAGCAAGATGCTCATTTTAAAAACTTAAGATTCTAAAATCTTGAGCCTAACTACAATCTTCTAAATCTTAAGGGACATTCTGCTAATCGCCGCCATCCTTTCTTTGATGGCACCTATTATAATTATTGAAAAGCTGGGATAATGATATACATTCAATCAATAGATTATAATATATGGAAAGTTATTGAATATGGTCCTTATGTGCCTACCAATACTATTAAAATTGATGGCCAACCCGATCAAACCATTTCAAAATCTAGATAGGAATATGATGAAGATGATAAAAGAAAATTATTCTTGAATGCTAAAGCCAAAAATCTACTTTATTACGCATTAGATAAAAATGAATTTAATCATATTAGCACGTGTGATTCCGCATATGACATTTGGCATGCATTAGAAGTTACTCATGTTGGTACTAGTAAAGTAAATGAAACTAAAATGAATCTTTTGGTTAAAGAATTTGAAAACTTCTTCTTGAAACAAGATGAACCCAATGTTTGCATGATTACTCGCTTTACCGATATTATTAATGGCCTCAAAGGGTTTGATAAAAAAATTTACTAACGATGAACTTGTAAGTAAAATGTTCAGATCACTATTAGAAGAATGAAGTCCATTAAGGATATCGATAGAAAATACCAAAGATATCAACTCATATCCTTTGTAAGAACTTTATGCTATCTTGATGACATATGAGCTCAACACGCCGAGACTAAGGAGAAAATGAGGAAAAGCAAAGGGGAATCAAAGGAACCTCCTAAATGCCAAATTTCTCTTAAATCGGCAATCGAGGAAGGAACTACAAGTAAAAATTTGAGTGATGAAGAGCTCGAAGATCTAGTCCTTCTTGTCAAAAATTGGAGAGATTTTCGAAAATCAGAGATTCCAAAAAAAAAGTTTGAAGAAAGGAATAAGAAAATAATTTGCTATGATTGTGACAAATTCGATCACAAGAAAACCACGTGCCCAAACAAGAAGAAAAATATCAAGAAAAATGCACTTCAAGCAATATGGGATAAAAGCAATGATGATGATCGTGTTGGAAATCATAGTCAAGAAAAAATCGTCCACGTGTGCTTCATGAAAATTGAAGATGAGGAATCGAAGAAGACGAAGAGCAAATGGTTCTTGGATAGCGGATGCTCAAAACACATGACCGGGGATAGAATGTTACTATCAAATTTCAAAGTAAATGATGCAGGTCATTGGTGTGTGTTGTAGCAGGCACCCATTAATACCTTAACCTCTAAAACTAATGTAGTAGTGGAAGTAAAGATCAATCCCCACGAAGAGTATGTAATTCAATATTTTATGCTTCGTACAATGATTGGGGGTTTTGGTATGCAAACAATTGTAAATAACGC
>CAIGRP010032712.1:0-22997 GCA_903798385.1 Fraxinus cuspidata
TCATACTATAAGTTCAATTAACTTTGAACATAAACACTTTTAATATATAATTGATGCATATTTATGGCAAGATCTATTATTTAATTGAATTCTAATAAATTAAATAATATAATGTATAGATTTGAGTCTTGGTAATTTATTAACCACAAAGAGTTGTAATTGTGATATACAAATTACTTATGATTGAATCTTAAATCATCTAAGGTCGTATGTAATAACGAGATAAGAATATCGTTATTAAGGATAGGCCATCAAGTGTGACATTTCTTACTAATGAAGTAAGTAACTGATTCCATAAGTTAAAGTGTGGTGACACTTAAATGAACACGTAGATATTTTATTATAGAGCAAAATATCGGAGACCCGCTAGAAGATTCTATATGGATAACTATCTAAGTGTCGTGGTTAATTTCTAGTGTTCCGTAATTGAATTGGTCATTCGATTTGAGGTCATCATAGTGCCTTCTATGAGGATATTCATAATTTGGTTATGTTGAATATTGCTCTGTCAATGGTCACCAATACGACATCGTTCGGGTATGTTAAGAATCATATGAAGGTTGTGAATGATAAATAGATGATTCGTCACTTTTAGAAAGTAAAAGATTATGATCTACATTATGAAATCCTTAGCCAATGTGTACGAGTATAAGTCGAAATGAGTTTTCCACTTACATTGACTTAATAGTGAGATAAAAGATATGATCGATTATTGATATTGACACATATCTATGTCGCGTAATTGATTGGATCATAATGATGAAATGCTTATAGTTTATCGGTAAACGAACATGTTTGATTTTTTCATACCACGTGATATTTCCCATCACATGTATTGTTCCAACACATTACTATATGTCAATCTGGGACGACGGATATGAATTGATGATAAATTAAAAATGGATATTTTAATTAGATCAAAATAATAATTCACGTCGTTAAGCATCGTGATCGGGAACCTGATGAGTTACACACAAAATAGGACCTAGAAAAATGAAATTCCAATTAATAAATTAACCAAGTGTTGTACAATTAATTAATTGGGTTACTTGTTCATGTGTCTGAATTAATTAATTGGACTGAATTTAATTAATTGGATTAATTAAATATTAAAACGGTTTAATTTTAAAAGATGGGTCAAGTCTACTTGGAACTATATTAATAAGTCATTAGGGTTTCAAAAAAGAAGAGAACATAATCCTTTATCTTGCTAGTTCTAGAAAAAAGAAACCTTAATTCTCTCATTTTTGTTCCGTGTGTGGATTTCCATTGGAGGCTGGACAATTGGAGAGTTGTAGATTGCAGATTGTGATATTTCGTGTTCCAAGATCACCAAAGAAGTTTACAGAATTTATCAAAGGTACAGATATGTGGTGGGAATTGAAAAATAATTTATTTTTCACTTATACATGATAAATAAATTCCCAATAGTTGTGTTAGATCCTACTTTGTATTTGTTAGATATTGTTTATGTATCTTTGGGAACAATCAATGGTTGATTGCTTATTTTTCTTGTTTTTAACTATTTAGAAAATTATTTTTCATCTTCAAAATCTACTTTTGAAAAGGAAAATAATTTTTGGTGAAAAATAGAAAAAAAAAAAAAGACTGGACAGAGGTAGGCCGGCGGTGTGATAGGGCCAACATTCGCTGTTGACTTCACCGCATGTGGTAATAGTCGCTGCTACTCACAGTGGTGCTTGTCGCTGGTATTAATTTCATCACCAGGCACTTATGCTAATAGTAGCAGTAGCACAGACTATTACTCTGCAATGCACAGGCTGTTGCTTGCAACGCACCATGTACTGTGTACTCAGTGGTGTGTCACCGTTATTTGACAGCGGCGACACTCGCCGTAGAGGCGGTTGATTCTTTGTTGACTTTTCTTTTCATGTGGATTGCTACATCACGTTTTGACTTGAGTCTGGTGACGAAATGGAACAATAGTCCCCCAAGTCTAGGCATGATTATTTATATAATGTATGGACTTTTATGTATAAAACATTTGTTAGGGGGTGGTTTTTACCACACCACAATAGTCCCCCAAACCTAGGTATCAATATTTTATATTATAGTTAGAATTTAAATGTAACTAACTTGCACGAATTACTTGTTAGTGTTGTTCGAAGCTGTGTACCTTGGGACATCTCTCTCTGGAACAATTCTGAGGAATGTCAGCAAGGCAAATTAAGTCTGAGACTGTTTTATCTGAAGTAGCTTTACACATCAGAAGTGTTGTCTGAATTGGTTGAGTTGAAGAAAGGCTTCAATTCACTTATTACGATGAACCATGTTTTTAAAACATTTAGGGAACACGAGGCATTGTCATTACATCAAATGATTTGTTGTTTTTGTACATTTTCAAGAAAAAGCAACTTATGTGGTTTATCTTCCCGTTACTGCATTTAATACGCAATGATGGTTGTCGTGCATACATCTTGCGAAGTTTAGGTACATAATAGCACATGACGAATACGCTCTGATTTGGGCAGTAGAAGATGAAGTTGCAGGTGGATTGAGTGGCTCAGATTTATACCTCAAATAAACGTTCAAATGGTCCGGATTGACATATAACGGCTAGGATTAAGAACTTCCGCCTATAAATGACAACAATTAATGGCAAAAAATCACTTTGCCTTTCATGCAATTAGCATTCATATTTTCAAAATCTCTCATTCTCCTTTTTTTTCTCCTTGCGTTCATCGTTTTCGGTGATTCTCTTTCACCATTCTTCCATTTCTTTTGTAAGTATTTTAAAACTTTAACTTCTAAAAATCAATGGCGTTTTCAAACTCTACTGGTGGGGATGTAGATCTTAGTGAAACAGCTATTGAGATGGGTGTATAAATAACTAATACGACGAACTGATTTGAGCCATCTAAGCAGGGTAGAGTGTTTTGCCTTCCGATGAGGGTAGAAGATACGATAGAATTGCTTGGGGGCAGCCAAAATCCCTTCAACCGTAAATCCATCACACTTACCAAACCTTAGAGAAATATACTGTATCCCCTGGAGTTTTTGTCCCCCACTTCTGATGAATGAGCCTGTTTTCCTAGATAGGGTTGCAAGTATAGAGGTGGTCCATCTTAGGATCCAGCTCTTCGTCGAAGTACCCATGCTTCTCTAAATAGGGATGACTCATCTATGCAGAGGCACCTTTTACTTTTCAGAAACATGACTTAATGAAAATTAGGAAGCGATTTAATTTGCCCATGCTAAGTTTTCCTTAACAACTTTTGTTGTTAAAGGCATGTGCAGTACTTCGCGAGTACGGTGATGACCCATTTTGGGTTCCAGCTCGTCGTCGAAGTGCATACGATTCCTTGTATAGGGACGAATCATTTATGCAGAGGCTTCCCGTTTGACTTTTGTCAATAAAAGGTGCTTTTTTTTAAGATCTTGTTTTAATAAAATTAAGAATAATTTCAACTTACCATAATTAGTGATTCTCGTGAGCATGAGATTGAGCGGTTCACCCATGCTAAGGCTTCCTTAACAACTTTGGTTGTTAAAGCCACATGCTGCACTTCGTGAATAAGGAGGTGGTCCATTTTGGGATCCAACTCGTCATTGAAGTACACACGCTTTCCTACATAGGGATGGCTCATATATGTGGAGACTTCCCCTTTGACTAGTATCAATAGGGTATGTTTTAGTATTTTTTTGATATTGTGCAAATTTAATTTAGACTGTGAACTTTCTTTCCTGGGCTTAGTGGTTCGCTCATGCTGAGGTTTCCTTAACAACTTTTGTTGTTAAAGGCATGTGCATTTCGCAAGTAGGGAAGTGATCCATTTTGGGATCCAGCTTTGCGTCGTAGTGCCCACGCTTTTTGCATAGGGACGGTTCATCTATGCTGAGGCTTCCCCCATGACTTTTGTCGCTTGGGAGGAATTTCTAATTTAAAAACACTTTAATAAAAGTCAATGTTATTGAATCAAGAGCTGTACAAAGTGGACATTTACATTATTATTGGTAGTACTTCTGTAGTTGCTTTGCATTCCATGGTTGAGGTTGTGCCTTTCCATCAATATTTTCAATTTTATAGTTTCTGGGCTAAACCTCTTCCTTGATATGGTAGAGGCCTTCCTAATTGGGACCAAGGGTTCATACACCGTGTTCTTTTGAATATAAGAAGACCCTCCAAAGCACCAATTTATTCAAACGAAATGACTTCCTCTTCACTTTGGAATTGTAATATCTAATCATTTTCCGCTGAAAAATTGCCAATTTTGCTTGAGAGTCATCCCTACTTTCCTTAATGAGGTATAGTTCGCATCTCTTTAGCTTGTCATTAGATATTTCGTTGAAATGATTTCGAAGAGAAAATGGCAGACTAACTTCAATATGGCTCATAGCATCGGCCCCGTAAACCATAGAAAAATGAGTTTTTCCAGTAGTAGTTCTGCTTGTAGTTCAAATGGCCTATATGACTTGAGGTAGTTTATCGACCCAGCCCCATTAGGAGCATCCACCTTTCTCTTCAATGTGTACTTGATTGTCTTGTTAACAGTTTCCACCTGCCCATTTGCCTGAGTGTGATGTAGGGAGGAAAAGTAATTCCTAATGCCCAGCTCCTCGCATAAGTTTCAGCCTTCTTATTATCGAGTTGTCGTTCATTGTCCGAAAAAATTAAATAGGGAAATTTGAACCTACAAATGATGTTCATCCACAGAAATTTGGAAGTATTAGCTTTAGTAATTTTAGTAATTCTACCCATTTGGTAAAATAATCAATGGCGGCGATCGCAAAGCTAAAATTTTCCTCCCTTTAGAATGTAGACCTATAAGATCGATTCCCCATTTAGCAAATGGCTAGGGATTAGAAACAATGTTTGACTCTTAAGAAGGCTGCCTCTGAATTGTTGTGAAGCGCTGACACTTGTCATATCTCTATCAAACTGCTACTCGTCATTTTTCAAGGTGGACCAATAATATCTTTACCTCAACACTTTTTATGACAATGACCATCCTGTTGTGTGATTGCCACATACCCTTTCATGAATCTCTCGAAGCACGAAGCTTGTTCTCCACCTATGCATCGGAGCAAGGATAAGGAGAATCCTCGTTTATACAGCACATCGTCTTGGAAGACGAAGTGAGCGGCTCGCCTTCTGAGCTTTTGTGCCTCATCCTTTTTAGAAAATATCGTCTGGTCCTTGAGGAATGATATAATTGGATTCATCCATAATGGAGTATCTTTGACCTACATTATCTCTTCACCAGTAGCACTAGAGGGCCTAGGAAGATACTCTATGGGCACTACAATGAGAAACTCTATTACTCGTCAATTCCGAAAGGGTGTCGACATGAGCATGGGATTTGTTCCAACTCAAAATTTTAAAATTCTCTGAGTTCTATAGCCCATTTCAGTAATCTTCCCAAAGCATTGGGCTTCTACAACACTTGTTTGATAGAAAAGTTAGTTAGATTATGTACAGTATGGGCTTGGAAATATGGCTTCAATTTTCGGGAGGCTGTCACTGAGGAAAGTGCTAGCTCTTTCATGTTTGGATAACAAGTCTCGGCTGCCAAAGTATTTTGCTTACATAATAAACATTCAGCTGGTGATCATCTTCCTCTCTTATTAGGACTAAACTAATTGCATCGTGGGATACTATCAAGTACAGTTGCAGTGGTTCTTTGGCCTTTGGCTTGAAGAGGAGGGGAGCCTGACCCTAGTGCTTCTTTATCTCTTTCAAGGCTACCTCAGATTCCTTTGTCCACTAGAATTTATTTCCCCATTTTAGAACTTTGAAGAAAAGGAGGCACATGTCCGTTGCCTTAGAGACGAAGCGGTTCAGGGTAGCCACGTGTCCAGTGAGGGTCTGCACCTCCTTCAGTTTTTAAGTTGACCTCATCTTAATCAAGGCCTTGATCTTTTCTAGGTTGGCCTCGATGCCTCTCTGATTGACCATGTAGCCTAAAAATATTCAGAAGCAACTCCAAAGGCACATTTTAAAGGGTTGAGCCTTATCCTATACCTCGTCAATATTTGAAAAGTGCTGCTGAGGTGCTTGAATAATCTTTTGCCTTCAAACTTTTTACCAACATGTCACCCCCATATACCTCCATTGTCTTCCCAATGAGGTCAGTGAACATCTTCAGCTGGGAACACGACCTTATAGCAATAAAGACCCTTATCTGTTATGAAGGACGTAGCTTTTCTTTAGCTGGGAACATTGGAATCTGATTGTACCCGGAATATGCATCCATAAAGCTAAGAAGTTCATGTCCGACTGTCGAATCGACAAGTTGGTCTATTGGACGAAGTGAAAAGCTGTCCTTGGGGCAAGCTTGATTCAAATTCGAGAAATCCACATAGACTCTCCACTTCCCGTTGAGCTTCCTGACCAAGACATGGTTAGAGACCCACTTCAGATACATTGACTCCTGGATAAAAGGACTGTCGATTAGCTTCATAACTTCATCCTTTAAGGCTTCATATCTTTTTGGGTTGAGAGCTCTCCTTTTGTGTCTGTTAGCTGTAGCTTTTGGATCAGTTTCAAGTGGTGGTAACTGACTTTTGGGTCAATGCCTACCATTGACTCCTGGATAAAAAGACTGTCGATTAGCTTTATAACTTCGTCCTTTAAGGCTTCATATCTTTTTAGGTTGAGAGCTCTCCTTTTGTGTCTGTGAGCTGTAGTTTTTAGATCAGTTTCAAGTGGTGGCAACTGACTTTTGGGTCAATGCCTACCATATCTCCATGCTTCTAGGCGAAGATGTCTATATTCTTTAGCAGGAGCTCTTCAGCTTCTCCCTGGCTTCTACTGGCAGATTTCTTCCAACCTACAGATATTTGGAGGGGTCCTGTGGATTTACTAGAAAGCTCTCCAGTTCCTCCATATGGGCTGTTTGAGGCTTGCAATCGATGATACGAGGGTCCAGCTCTTCCAAACTAGTTGCATCTTTAGTAGCTCTCCCTTCTTCAGAGCATGTCTGTTTTTCATAGATAGCCTCTTCTTTAGGGATATTTATAACTTCGAAGATTGCCTCTTCTTTAGAAGCATCTATCATTTCGACGTCTTTTCTTTGTTCAGGGTTTCTCCCTTGTTCTGGGACATTGTCCATGTCAATGTTTGTGAATTTCATATTGAAACTTGTTGGTTCGGCTTTCCTAGGAGAAGTCGAATAACATTCCCTCGCGCTCCTCTAATTACCTCTAACTGTGGCTAAGTCATTCTCGGTTGGGAACTTCATACACGGATGGTGGGTGGATGGATGTGACGACCCATAATTCCTTTAGGGATGATCTCCCCAGCACCATGTGATATGTGGAGCGATAGTCCACTGCAAAAAATTCCATGAAATGATAAGAAATTAAGGTTACGGTCCCCATCTCTATTGCTCTTACCCATTGGAATGATGCTATCGCCTGTAAAGCCATACAGGGGAAAACCCATTGGGATCAGCTCATGATCAATATCCATCTTATCATAGGTGGCCCTAAAGATGATGTTGACAGATCTTCCATTATCTGCTAGCATTCTTTTAAGGTCATTGCATGCTACAGCGACCCTTACCACTAGGGCGTCACAGTGTGGATAATGCACACTAGCTACATCATTTTAAGTTAAGGTGGGACCCTTTTTTCAGCAAAGGTTCGATTGTTGTTGACTAAGAAGCTTGTCATTGAGAGGTCCTTTGCTTCTCTAGCATAGTTTCTATAGAAGTTCCTAGACTTTCCCACAACATATGGACCTTCAAAAATTATGTCAATTTTCCACATGGGCTCTTGGCCAGCATTTGTTGGAGGCTTCTTCTATACCTTTGACCCTCTCTAGGTCTTTTGCATCACTATCTCTCCTTCTGGGATCATCATTTATATTGGGATGCCTCGGCTCAACATTTCTGAACTATTGAGTCTGCCTAGGGGGAGCATATCTTCGGAGGTGCCTGCTTTTTCCCTGATTGGTATTCTAAGGGTACCTCATAAAGTCCATGTAGTCAGCAGTGCTGTGGTTATATGAGTGATGGTATGTACAATAGAGAGGAGCTTAATCCTTATTTCTAGGTTCATCGCCTTTCCCCGTAAATCTCCTCGTCTGGGAAAATCTTTGATCGGGTCTGCAAGGGTACGTTTCAGCACTAAGGTTCACTTTTTCATAGGCTAAAGTGGGTACTATGTTTAATGTCACTGTAGCCACTGCTTGTCCATGATTGAGAGGGGCTGACTTTCCGACCTGATGATCCATCAAATGTGAAGTTGGGCCTCTTCCTCTTAGCATTTAAGGATGGTGGAGTCCTTAGTTAGCCCAATTCCTGAGATCTCTCAATTCTTCATTGATGATCTCACACCTTACCATTTCGAGTAAGGCATGGTAGCTAGTAGGGTCTTTGTTCTGCAAATCTTTCCAAAAGAGAGAGTTCATGTCCAATCCTCATCTTAGAGCCGTTAGAGCCTTCATATCTTTCACTGGCACATAGTAGGTCATCTCATCTCATCGATGAAACAGGATAAGAAACTTTTTAGGGACTCACCCTGCTGCTATAGTATACCCTGTAGGCGTTGGATAGGTCGTTCACCTCCTTTGTTTGTAACGAAGTGCTTATGGAATGTCTTTTTGAAATCCGACCAACTCCGAATGCTTCCTTTTGGCAATCTAGTATACCATATTTTAGCTACTCTACTTAGAGTTAAGTGGAACTCTACACTTTATAGCGGGGGTAGCTCCTCTTAGACTCATGTACATATTTAAGTTATTGAGATATTTTGCAGAATCACCTCTCCCATCGTACTTGGGAATTTTGGGAAGCGTGAAGTGGTTCATCACAAGGGCATTTCTAATCACTTGTGAAAATGGTGAATTTTCGTCATCATCATCAAGGTTACATGATCATCTTCCCTAAACTGAGTTTTCGAGGACAGATGGAAATGTCCTACTTCACTTCTGGCATGCTCTCTCCTTTCATGCCTATTTCTAGGGGGGAGGATTTTGAGGCATATTGTTTGTAAATTGATTTGTCTATTCTCTCGAACTGAAGATGTTCATGTTGCTTATTTCTAGGTACAGGAAGAGGTTGAGCCTACCTATTTCTAGGTACAGGGAGAGGTTGGGCCTGCCTATTTCTAAGCAGCCCTGAGCTCAGCCCATCGAAGATGTTTACGGACCTCTGAAGCTGATCTTATGGTTCGTAATTTGGAGGAAAGTTGAATGGAGTCTCATGGGTCGTTCATTGACATAGTTGGTGGATGTATCAACCTCAACCTCCATTTCCTGGGAGGCTTCTATCCTAGTATAATGTTGGTATTCATCCATTTGCCTTTGAATCTCTTCTTCACCATTGTAGTATCCCTATGACGGGTCACGTAATGCATTTTTTAGGGCTGCGTATGGAGAAACTCGATATACTTCTTGGCACTACATGCTCATCAGCAGTTCATGCATCACCATGTTCTGCTGAGTTATACTTCTCATAGTGGTGGCCATTGTGGCCACCTCTCTAGTGAGTCGGCTGTTATTATGGCTCCCTTTTTTATCGCATTGTCCGTACTGTTGATGAGGTGGAGAGCGAGCGATAAGGACGATATGCGAAGGTTCTCCTTCTTCAAGGTGTTCCCTGTCCTTCGAGATGCATTTTCATCATTGCTTGAACTCATGTTAACAAGCTTTTTCCTCACAAGATGTTCCTTTTCTCAAGGATCAAACTGGCTCTAAGTGAAGTGATTTATTTTTTATTTTTTGGATTTTCCAATAGGTTTTTCTTCAAGAACACCCATTTTTTCAAAGGTTAGAAAAATTCTTTTGAGTTACTTCCAATTGACTTCTTCCCACGAGATTTTCATCTTTAAAATGTATGGTTTCCACATACAGTGCCAATCTATTGATCTCGAAAAATGTGATATTGATGTGGACAACAGATTTCAGGCCCACTCACGCCAACTCAAGCAAATTTTTAAGCGTTTTGACCTGAGTATCGGAAGGGAGTAGGGAAAACATGAACGCGGGATATGCTTCACGTCGTAAGACACAAATGTTCGAGCACGGCAGGTGAAACGAAGATTATTGTGCTAACAACAATCGGCAATCAAATGCCTATGATTATCCACTAAAGATCAATCTCATATATATGAAACAACCAAGATGATATGTGGATAATTTTTCCTCTTAAATGTGTGTGTTAGAACAAATGCTCACAATGCCATTTTGTATTTCTTTTTAGATTTTTCAAGATCTACATTTTTCATTTACAAAGACTTCCTATTTATAGTGTTTTGGCTGACGTGGTGTCCATTGGATCAAAACCACGCGGCCTCGTCTCCTTAACTAAGTTTTCACATTACTATTTGTCATACAATAAATATATTGACAAAGGGTTAGCCACCCTATACATTAGGCTGACTCACTTGATATTCTTTATTACAAATGTTAAATCAATCATTCCTAAAGATTATCTACAAATTTTGTAAGGACAGCTTCAGCTTCAGGAGCTTCAGATGAACTAAGGCCTCGGTTGGAAGAAGCTTTGTATTGGTCTTCAGTGTGAAGAGCTTCATCTTCTTCTCTGACTTCTTTAGGTAGCAGTTATACTTAATTGGAAGCGCTTTGGTTTTATGTGCTTCGGCACAATAACTTCACTCATTCATTTGATCTCTTTACATTTGACTTGTTGACTCATTGTTGATTTTTCTTTTCACGTGGATTGCTACATGGCATTTTGACTTGAGCCTCGGTGGTGATGCATAACACAATCAGCAGCTCTTCCCCCACCCTAAATAAAGGATACTTCAGAAAACCCTATCATTTTTATGGGAAATTGTTTAGTGTATCTCTAAAAGTGGTTGTTTACTTTTATTGGTCTTGAACATGTTGGGTTTTGATACTTAATAAATTCGGAAAATTTATCAAAACTATATACTTTGTTCGATCCAGAAACGACCAACACTATTTGAGGGTCCAAGTTATTGAGTTGGATTATTGGGTTTGGATGGTAACATGTTGATTGTTGGTCTAAGTGATTAATTATTTGGGAAGATTTCATAACTAAGAGGTTGAGTTTCACCAATTTTAAATTTAAAAAACTAAGTTTAAAATTTCAAATCTCATATATTTTTTTATTTATAAATTAATTAAAAATTCCATATAATTGGTCACATATCACAATTTTTATATCTCACAATTCAAAAATTTATACGTCACAATTTATTTATCGGTCACAAATTTGTCAAATGAATAATCACATATTATTTAGTGGTGTCAAATAACAAATTTAATAAGTCACAACTTATTTTATGGTCACAAAATATCAAATTAATTTATCACAATTTATATTTTTGTTACAATTTATCAAATTATTAGTCATAAATTAATAAATTTTTAGGTTACACAGTATTTATTGGTCATAATTTATCTATATCATTGGTCATATATTGTTTATTGGTCACACACCAATCAATTTATTCACAATCAACCAAATCATTTGTGACCACCACTAACACTACAACACCACTACCACCACGACCAACACCATAGAAAAGCACAACCACCACCAACAACAGAAACGCATCACCACCAACACAACATCACTAGCCCCATCACCAACACCATAGAAACTCACCATGGCCGCCAGTAACAGAAACACACCACCAATGTCGTTGAAAACGACGCCTTGACTATCACACACATCGTCGCTGCGCCCCCTCCCCAAACACTTGCTCCAACACCACATACCACATCCACCTCCACCTACAACTCCAATCAACCACCGCTTGCTAAATTCCATATAATTGGTCACATATCGCAATTCAAAAATTTATACGTCACAATTTATTTATCGATCACAAATTTGTCAAATGAATAATCACATATTATTTAGTGGTGTCAAATCACAAATTTAATAAGTCACAACTTATTTTATGGTCACAAAATATCAAATTAATTTATCACAATTTATATTTTTGTCATAATTTATCAAATTATTAGTCATAAATTAATAAATTTTAGGTTACACAGTATTTATTGGTCATAATTTATCTATATCATTGGTCTATATTGTTTATTGGTCACACACCAATCAATTTATTCACAATCAACCAAATCATTTGTGACCACCACTAACACTACAACACCACTACCACCACGACCAACACCATAGAAACGCACAACCACCACCAACAACAGAAACGCATCACCACCAACACAACATCACTAGCCCCACCAACACCATAGAAACTCACCATGGCCGCCAATAACAGAAACACACCACCAATGTCGTCGAAAACGACGCCTTGACTATCACACATATCGTCGCTGCGCCCCCTCCCCAAACACTTGCTCCAACACCACATACCACATCCACCTCCACCTGCAACTCCAATCAACCACCGCTTGCTAAAATAGGGAATTTCTTCCAACACTACCAAACCCACAGAAATAACCCAACCACCGTGTGGAAAATCCCCAAACCACCGCACTACCGCCACCACCATACAACCAGAGACAAATGTAGAAGAGGAAAAAAGAAAAGGAGAAAATGACGATGGCGCAAGGGAGATAAAGCGACGTTCACAGCAAAGCATTGGCTGTGTCGAAGAGAGAGAATGGAGAGAAAAGAAGAGAGAGAAGGCAGATCGGAAAACAGAGAGCCTTTCTCAACAGCGTCAACCGGTACATCTCTTTAGTCACCAGTTGCCAGAGTTTAAATGGGTCGCCGGTTGCTGGAGAGGGAGAAGAGGAAGAGAAATGAAGAGGGTGAAGATGAAGAGAAATGAAGAGAGATAATGGAAATAAATAAATTAAAATTAGGGTTTGAGCAGGTATAATATTTAATTATTAATTCAATATCTGATTTTTGAAAAGTGAAACCTCATATCTGAAATTTGAAATTGAATTGTGGTAATTACACCCTTCCCTCCTTTTCAAGATCTATATTCTAAAATCATATTTGAATTTTTAATTTTCAAAAGTCAGATATTTTTTAATTAGATACAACATAAATATATATATATATATATATATATATATATATATATATACATACATATATATATATGTATATATATATATATTTGATAATATATATTGTAATAGTTTTTTCCATGATTTAAGTGTGATAAAGTTGGAAAACTACGTAACTTCTATATATTTAGAAAGCTCAACACACTTCTCTTCTTCACAGACCCACGATCGCAGAGCATCTGCATCCTCGCCATTTCTTCTCCGATGAAATCGTCAATACCGTCATCACGGATATTGTCATCACACCATAAAATCATCAAACTGTAAGTGTATTCACTCTGTGTAAGCTATATATTCTACACCCAAAACTCGAAATATATACATCGTAAACCTAAACCCAAATGGCTCGTTTAAGGAGTGAAGATAGAGGGATGAATGTAGTTAAGGCATCAGATAGAAAAGGTAAAAGAAAGTCGGAGAAGGTTTATGAAGATTCGTCATCTAAACGACGCAAATCGTATCGGTCTGTCAAAAACACATCGGAGAAGAAGGTATTTGATATATTTTCAGATGTGTTTTGCAATTGAATCATATGTTCGAACCCTAAAAGTGACCGGGTAACATGTATTGATGGTGTATTATACATTTGAGACTTGTGCTATATTCAATTTGTGATGCATGAGTTCAGTGAATATTGGTATTCCGTTTTGTCTTTGCTTTGTTTGATTTACGAATTGTGGAATGGAAAAAATAATCAAGTTTGTGACCTACCAAACTTTTTTTGTGTGACCAGTATGCATGTGTGGAGGTTGTGACCATGAAAGAATTTTTTTGTGCGATTTTTGAATTAATACGTTATTTGGTGATCTTTATGCATGTTTGGACTTTGTTTTACCAGCGAAAAGTTGGTTTTCGGGTAAAATTACTGTTATTAACACGAAGGACGTGTTGTCGAAGTTTAAAACCAATCTGATGGAGGCACAAAAGAATATTATTTGTAATACATGTTTTGACTTTCTAGAGTGCGATGAAATTGTCGTTCAACCATAGTTGATCCATTATTTTGTCCTAGGGCAGGTTCGACAACCAAATGCAGACGGAATGTGGTTCAATATAGAAGGACGATTTGTTAGATTCTCGCTTCCGGAGTTTTGTTTAGTGTCCGGACTTAGATATTTTGGGAATGTTGATACGAACAAGCTGGAGAAGATGCTGTCCAGTTTGAAAGAAAAATATTTTAATAAGTTAAAGGTTAGGACACATGAAGATGTCAGGGATGCATATATTGCTGTTGGCGACATTCCTGATGAAGATGCTTCCATGCTCGGTGCATTGTATTTCATCACTTCATATTTACTTCCCAGAGATTACAAGAAAGTTGTTGAACACTACTTGTTTGTTCTATTTGAAGACTTTAATGAAATAAACATGTTCCCCTGAGGTAAATCATTGTTTGACACGCTTATCAGTTCACTTAGGGAGGGGTTGAGTAAGAGAACAACCCATTATAGATTAAAAGGTCTTTTGATAGTGTTTCAAGTATGGATATACCTAGTCTCGATGGATGTATAGCTAAAAGGATTTCAAGAGAGTACCCCCGGGTAAGGAATTGGACGGCAGATGATCACCCATCGACTGCCAAGCTCGAAGGATCCGATGGCTTCTCAAACCCGGATGTAAGTGTCTAAATACAATATAAATTTGCATGTCAAATGTACATTTTTAAATCACATATCACAGCAAATATGGCATAGCTCATT
Organism: Fraxinus cuspidata; assembly: GCA_903798385.1. NCBI lineage: Eukaryota > Viridiplantae > Streptophyta > Magnoliopsida > Lamiales > Oleaceae > Fraxinus > Fraxinus cuspidata. The sequence continues at coordinate 14,662 of CAIGRP010032712.1, forward strand.
TTCATTAAGTCACAAATTTCACTATAGGTCACGTCATTTTCATTGAGTCACTGATCACACAATATAGGTCACAGACACATTATTGCATCCTGTATAGGATCATCTCACATCACATATGTCAAAAGTTTAATGTTTTCAATGTACACCCAATTAGTATTACAGATGAACATTCGAATTGATGATTTGTGGATTGTAGCATTTTCGACATTACATATTTCAATGCATTTGGAATGACAGTTGAAAATATGTGACTTGGTCCCACCTGACACTGAAATGGCAATGCCATACATGTCCGAAGTGCTATATATCAAACCTATCCAACCAAAACTTTCACGTGTGGAGAAGAAAAAGGCGAAAATACGAATAGATCAGTTTTCCAAACTGATACAAGCTGGAAGCTATGTTGCCCTGGTGTAAAACCATCTACACCTCTTCTCATGATAACTGATGGTACAATTGGACACACCGATATTGAAGTTGATGATGATGATTTTGTGGACCCTCCACCCAGATGGCAGAGGATATCATCCCACGATAATTCTTCGATTGGGGAGGGTCGTTCTGGTGACGCAAGTAATATGTGTACACCTTACTCAGCCGAGCCTCAATCGAATGATGTAAGTAGTTCGTTTAATGTTAGTGCATCACATGTTGCTTGATTAACATGATTTTTCATATTTTTACATAGATAGTAGGTTCGGCTGCATGCATATGTCACATGTATGTTAATCAGGTCATAGTTAACGGGTCACAATTTTTAGGCTACTTTGAATCAGTCACAAATATGGTATTAGTAGTGTTTTTCACAATCAACTTGGAACTAATTGTAGGTATTCATGTGGTGTAGATGGTTGTTGAACTGAGATAACAGTTCAGTGGACAAATCTCTAAACTTCAGTACAAGAATCAATTGCTAAATCAACAGCTTGAAGAGATGAAGTCACAGATGTCCACGTTGAAGTCTGATCAGCAAAAGAAAATGAACATTATTGTGCAAATGCAAGGTGAAATTCGTACGGACCTGCTGTACATCAAATCAAAAATGCAATTTAATCAGTTGCATTTAATCAGATCTTTTATTTGTTCAATGTTGTTATTTGGACTTCAAATCATGGTCACATCTTACTATTTCAGGTCACATCTTACTTTTACAATAATCACAGCACATGTCACAAATTATTGTACAATGAATGATAACATGATAGAGCTCCGGTCTCCGAATTTTATTAATGTTCAAAGGTTATTTTTAAATGGTCATAGTTCAAGTCATAGATTATTGTGTAATATTATTAACGGTCAGAGATTATGACTTCGTCACAGCACAGGTTACTGATTATGTTGTTGTGTATAATAATTGATAATATGATAAGGCACATATCTCATATTTTTGTTAATGGTCACAAGTCAATTTTAAATGTTCACAGCACAAGTCACAAGGTTTTGTGCACGTCTCAGATTTTTGTTAATGGTCACATGTCAATTTTAAATGGTCACATCATAAGTCACATGGTTTTGTGCACGTCTCACATTTTTTTGTTAATGGGTCACACAGGTAAATTTTAAATGGTCACAGCAAAGGTCACAGGGTCTTGTGCACATGTCTCAGATTTTTTCAATGGTCACACGTTAATTTTAAATGGTCACAACACAAGTCACAGGGTTTTGTGCATGTCTCAGATTTTTGTTAATGTTGTCACTGGTTAATTTTAAATGGTCACGGAACAAGTCACAGATTTTTGTATAATGAGCAAACCAAATGTCACAGGTAGGTTTTCAAATGGTCACCACATGCGATAGTTGTTTAATGATCACAGCATTTGCAACAAAATAAATGAAAAAATAAACAAATATGTTGTCTGAATGAATATATTTGTTCTTTAAGACATTACATAAGAAAATTGAATGAGAAGAAACAATTCATCGAATTATGGTCACTATCTATCATCATTTGACTTCCTTTTTGTTCCTTTGTTTTTCGATTGATTTTGACTTAAAAGAACCAAGTTGGTGCAAGTTCTGCGGTTGTGACCACTTTCACCACATCATCCGCATTTGATAGTTATGCTCGCTTCACATGCTGATCTGACTCTCTTCTCGGTAGGCCTTCCACAATTTCTCTGTGAACGCTAGCTATCATTTTATATTTAATTACACAACATGAACGCTAGCTTTCACGGACTTATTACATATTTCGAATCACACGTGTGACTAGTCTGCTGACATAATTCTGATTAAGAACAAAAGCATGTTACAGTTTTTAAAACTGCAGGTCATATATTATGAATCCAACCTGAACACTAATGGTCACGGACATATTAGAAGATTCGAAACACATGAGTGAACAGGTCACTAACCTCGATCTAAGCTGGAACAAAAGCACGACACGGTTTTTTTAAAATGCAGGTCACATATTATGATTTCATTGTTTTTCATGAAGCAAACATGGTCACAGATTAATGCTAATAGTCACAACATAATCACTGTCAGTCGTAAAAGTCTTCTTCGACTTCACTTAATGGATTTGTTCAAATAGAAGTCACTAAATCCTGAACAATCATTCATAAAAAAAGGCGTCGTCAGTTGTTTTATTAATGTCAATTCTCGGAATTCCAATGTCATAAATTCATCTACTATTGATAAGAACATTGTGACATTACACGAACATGCAATTAATTGATTTAGAATAAAATGCCCGATCTATACAAATCTACTGATTTAGAAGACGATTAACGTAGTGGAATCTGTTTCATGAATTGTCCAATTTCTTGGTGGCTATAATCTTACTGTATTCATCGAATCGTGACCTAGAATTTCCTATTAACATCGCCTCAAAGATTTCTGGTGGTTGTAGAAAGGCAATTTCAGATCTCTGTGGCATTTAATCATCGGCTGCGTAACGTATTGTATTTTGGGCAGGTGAATTTGTTAGAACAGAGAATCTGGCATTGATGGTAAGTCACGCTTTTTTTTTTTATGAACCTAATATATATATATATATATATATATTATATATGTATTATATTATATATATTATATTATATATGTATGTATATGTCAAATATCTGATTTTAGAAATTTGATAGTTATTTCCACTAATTATTTACCTTGGCCCATTTAGTGAACTTTGGCCCATTTTTTGCAAATGACCTAAGGCAAATATATTCTCCTCTCCCCAGCCGTGTTCCAGTAAGTTGGTGTGTGAGTGTGAAGCTTGCAAGAGAGGAGTAAAAGTGATAGAGGCAGCCGAGTGGAAGAGCGGCAACCAAGTTAGAGGTGATTTCTTTAGTGACTTCTCCTTCGTGCCTCTGTGGCTTGCAAATACTACCACCATCTTCATCTCCTTTGTGGTGTGAAAACTTGTGGCAACCAAAGTGTTTGAAAGTTTCAAAATCTTTAAGTGAAACTTAACATTAGTACTAGATATAAGATATAGAATCGATATCCATGTTGAAAACAATCTTGTTATCAGTCCTGCCAACATATGACGGCCTAAATTTGTGAATGTAGAATTCGAGGATTTTGTCAAAAGACATGGGGGCCTTTTGCAAGAATTGTGTTGGAAGATTACAGCAAGGAGAAGGGTTTTTTATAGCGTGTGTGGGTGTTGTGGGGGTGGAATCGGCTATATATTGTGGATGGAACAAGAATTTATTTACTTAATGGCATGTTTGGGCTAACTTTGTTCATGTTTCCTACACCACTTTGAACTAGCTTTTTCTAAAAGATTTCTTAATTATATAAGTAAAGCAATTTAAAATAATTATCCAAACAAATCAAAAAGTTGAAAAGCCATTTTTTAACTTTTCAAAAGACATGCCAAATAAGCCCTAGAAGCATGCTTAGCTAAACCTTAAATAGTTTAATATAAATAATAAGTAAGTTTTAAAAAATAATAATAATTTCAAAATAAAAAATTTATTATTAGACAAATAAAAATATATATATAAGCGTCGTATCTTAATCAATGTAAAAATTGAATATTTGAAATCATATTTTACGAACTTTTAAGCTTGGCCAAACATTGTAAGCTCTAATGATTAGGAACTAAACATTCAGCACATGACAAGCACGGGCTGCTAATTTGGACGTGCTATCATGATGGTTAAGAATGGGGAGGCTATTTAGCATATTATCATAAAAATTACATATATGTGCATTAGAGGATCATATTGGGGGCATCATTTCTTATCGCATGAAAGCAGATCTATAGTAGCAAGAAAAAAAAATGGGGGATATAAAGAGAAACTAACTTAAATTTTATGTAAAATGATTTTAATCAAATTGGGTAATGTATCCAATTACACAAATCTATGAAGAAAATAATACTATGGTCCTATTTACGTAAAAAAAAAATAATAATAATAATAACATAATTATTTTTATATTTTATGTTAACCAACATAATTGAAGACGTTTTTATATTTTCATAGTAAAATACACAAATTAAACAACATAATTAAAAGCGTTATTGGTAGTTCATGATATTCAAATTAAGATTTCATTACATATTTTTAAACCAAACAAAAGCGTAGTCATCTATTAATAACAAAATAGTACATGATGTCAACTGACGTAGATGGATGTAAATGTAATTATGAGACTACAAAATATAATCAACTCTCAGGCATATCACACCGATTCTTCCAAAGTTTTTCCATTGGACTGCTTAATAAGAGCACGGAAGTACTTGGACCGCTTAATCTTCTACATGTTGATATCACTTCTCTTGCCCAATATGCAACCTAATCCAGCTTGTTCAAATGCTTGGCTGAATTTTATAGTACAAACTAACCAAATTATTTGTAGAAGCCTGAAAAAATAAAATAAAATTAGGCTTATATTTTTAAAGTGATGAAGATCTAAGTCGGAATACGAGCAGGCACATAAGAAATGAAAGTCCAATACTAGTCTAATACGCCCTAAATAAATTTAACCATATGGAGGTTCAACAAGCAACATTGCATGTTTTCTTTTGAAAGAAAAATTATTTAATATAGAAAGGAGTTTAATGTTTCACAAAGATTGGATCCAACAATGAAAATTTATTTTTGTATGGTAAATATTTTCAAGGCTGGATTTGCAAACACTTTATTTTTCAAAAGGACCAAATTAAAAGTAAAAAAAAAAAAAAGGATTTATAAGGTTCTATATGGAAATTTACGTTGTTATTTCCTTATTTTGTTAATTTAATAAAGTTTAGGGACTAAGGGTGAAAATTTAAGTTAAAAAACCCACTTCATTTCATCTTCCTCAAATTCAATACACACACACACGGGAATATATATGGGATGAAACGTTTCCTTTAATTGGTGAGTAGCTGAAGCATAAAACCTCAAATAAAAATGCATGGAATGAAACCTATACCTTTCTTTAATTCTCTTTAAGTGGTAAATGACTGCCAACGTTTTATTTTTCATCAAAGGACCAATTGGAATTGACTTTTCATTTGCTCTAAAGCCTTCATATCCCTTCTACTATTTATGTACCATTTTATACCCGGATGTACACATCGTAGACAAGAAAAAAAAATTTTAAAGTAAGAAAAAGAAGAGAGAGGCAGATTTTTTTATTCGTTATGTGCCGTCGGGAAACAATATTCACCATCCAACTTCACCTATTGAAAAGCTTCAAACTAAGGTAGGTAAAGGTCTATGTGGTTATTTCATTTTCAAGTTATTTCATTTTTGTTAAAGTATGAATAGTGTTGGCAATGGGAAGGGTTTCCCGCCCCGTTTAAATTTTTTTTTTTTTTCAGTTTTTCATTTTTTATAATTTATTAATTTTTTTTTATTCTTGGCGGGGTGGGGCGGGGCGAGACGGGGCGCCCCGCCCCGCCAACCCTTTCGGGGCAGGTTTTTTTGCCCCATTCGGGGCGGGGAGGGGCGAGGCAAATTGTCATCCCTAAGTATGAACAAATTGATGCCTTCGAGTACGGTGCTTCGGCACTATTATAGTTGGAATGATCATTCTCCGACTCTACGTGTTATGCTAATGCTATAGAAATCGAATTTTGTCGAAAATCACTCTACATGCAGAAAATCCCTCTACGTGTACGAATCTACAATTTGANAATGATCATTCTCCGACTCTACGTGTTATGATAATTCTCTAGAGCTTGATTTTTGCTGGAAATCCATGAACATGCGACTATATGAATATATAGTTCGAATTTTCTAATTTGACAACGAAATGCATTGATGATATCTATTGAGTTTCAACTCATGATTTAATTCATTTCATATAGGTTAATTTATATTACTTGGAACATTGATGATAGAAGATAATGGGGCAACATGTTATGGAGAAACTAGGTGACTTAATGTTTTTATTTGGGTAATTAGCACATAACGTTCCCACCTTTCATTATTATTGTGGAAAATGTCCATACTTTTCATTTTTTGGCTTTTTACCCTTATTTCCACATTTCATTGCACAAAATGTCATTTTCATCTATATTTTCAATTAAAAATTATAAAATAATGAATATACTCATCTCTTTAAATAAAACAAAAAGAAAACGAAAAACAAAAACAAAAACAAAAAGAAAGAATTGCAACCACAGTCCCAATTTTTTAAAAAAGCGCAAATAAGTCACAAATAAATTATTAAAAGGGTAATTAGTACATAATGTTCCAATCTTTCACCGTTATTGCAAAATACGTGCATACCTTTTTTTTTTTTTTTTTGACATTTTCACCATTAACTACACATTTGATTATGTAAACCATAATTTCTATCCATTTTCATTCAATTTCTCAGTAAAAGCTGTGAAATGACGAATATACCCTCCCATTTAAATAAAAAGCTAAAGCATTAATTGCAATAATAGTCCCAATTTTTTTAAAAAATGCAAACAAATACCCAATAAATTATTAATTTTTTTAAAAAAGTGCAAATGAATCCTAATTAAATTTATTTAAAAAATAAAAAAAATTAAAAATGCAATTGAGTCCCAAATAAATTATTATAGTATTAGTTTTTTATTTAAATATGAGGGTATATTCATCATTTCATAGCTTTTTATTGAGAAATTGGATGAAATTGAATATAAATGATGGTTTGTGCAATCAAATGTGTAATTAAGGGTGAAAATGCTAGAAAAATGAAAGGTATTGACGTTTTTCACAATAACGATGAAAGATATGAACATTATGTACTAATTACGCTTTAAAAAAAAAAAACTTGAGACTATAGTTGCAATTAGTTTTTTTACTTTTTCTTTTTGTTTTAATTAAAGATAGGGGTATATTCATCATTTCATAATTTTTAATTGGAAAAATAGATGAAAATGATATTTTGAGCAATGAAAGGTCCATAAGGGTGAAAATGTCAAAAATTGAAAGGTATGAACAATTTCTACAATAACAATGAAAGGTAGAGACGTTTTGTGCTAATTACCCTCTTTATTTGAGTATGAAAAAAAAATGTTTATGTATTCAAAATAATAGGATTTCGATAAATATCATTTGTGGATCTATTTAAAAAACTTTTCACAAATTAGTTATGTTTACTAGAGATCAACTTAGAAGTCTCCCATTTCTTACACAAAAATTAGCAATAAATTCGTTGTTGCCGTTTTAAGTTTCTAGCTTTTGTCCTTGATTTCAAAAGTTTGTGGCTCATTCGTTACTTGGAATTTTTTGGATGAAACTAGTGGGCTTTGATAGTCTCATGAGTTAGCAATTGGATAAATTTGAAATCACACTATTCCGATGTCCATAAAATTTTATATCTCACTTTCAGTAAACTGCATTAGCAGGGGTGGATCCAGGACTGGATTCCAGACCGGGTTAATACGTAAAAAAAATAAAATTATACAAGAATTTTTTTTACAAAAATCCTTTTTCTACTAAAAAAATAAATGGGCTGGGGGCTCAACCTGGCTCCCCCTAAATCCCGGTCCAGCCCCCCTAAATCCGCCTCTGTGCATTAGTTTTTCTACCAAATCGAATCGTTGCAAGGTTTTGAGAAATATTTTAGTGCCTTAGATGTTGTCAACGGAAGCCAATTTTTGGATATATTATAGTATAGGAAGTTTTCTAATTTTTCTTAAAATGTCATGAAATTTCTAGGTCAATAACTATACATACAAATTTCCTTTTGACAATTATCGTGTGAAATAGAAAAACGAAACATATTTCTTCCCACCCACTGTCAAAATGCGTGCATACCCAACTGTTCACGTTCAGGGGTGGATCCAGGAATTTTTCGTGCACGGGCTAAAATTTAAAAGTCGATATAATAAATTCATACATAAATTAAAGTCAAATTCATTTAATTTGAAGTTGTTTCTGACGAGGTTTTGAAACATAAAATTCATCTATAACAGAATCTAG
>CAIGRP010032717.1:0-11258 GCA_903798385.1 Fraxinus cuspidata
GCTGCAATTTTCTGTTTATTCTATTGGGCACCCAAATGATGTTAGCCCCCTACTCACCCATCTTGCTTATCCGCAATTGATAGAACCCAACAAGTGGGCAATTATCGAATATTGACAATTTGAGTCATTAACGTCGGCGACCAATCACACTCCGGTTTCTCTCTCCTCATTTTCCAATTTGTTTAAAGCCTGTTAGGGAAACGTAGCTTTCTTGTCATTGCATAATTGTGATTATAAAAATATTATAATCAATTTTTAAATAATATTATCTTAATCGATTCATTTTCTTCCACTATGTTTAGGTCCTACACCAATTAAATAATTTCCTCATATTTAGTATTTTAGAGCCAATAATAGTTAGCTTGTATAAGCTGGACACGAGTTCTGCAGAAAAATATAAGGTCCAACACGACCCAAATTCATAACTTATGTTGGGAGGGCAAGCCAGTGGGCAGTCCACACGAGCACTAGTCTTGAACATATTATACATGAAAATATTGAGAACCTGGTTGTAAGCGACTAGGTAAAGAGAAGCATGGATAGTGATTCGTAATTTTTACTTTGATCGTTGACTTTGACTTTTACTGTGAAAATATGCGGGTGCACTCACGCCTGTGTATAAAATTTGACCCAAACTGTAAAAATTTCCCTTTACAAGCAAAGTTTGGATGCCAAAGTTGGACAATGAGAGGTCTAACTGCAAAGAGAGAGAAAAAAAAAAACACAGGGCCCAGATTCCATAATTGCACGCCAAGCTTTGTTAATTATTAAAACCAAGAATGGAAGGCAGAGTATCCTAACCGCCTGATGCTCGATCGAAAATTTTACTTCCATGTTTATAACTATTCAAATAGAAGAATTCTCATTGAGTTTTCTAAGGATAATCAAGCTCGAACTTATGACTTTCATCACGATAAGGTAACATTTTATCGTTGAGTTATATTCCTTTTTTATTCCCCCACTGAATATTTGATTTGTTAATTTTCAATAATATATATATATCATGTAGTTCACTTTTATTCTAAATTTTAACAGAAGTCTAGTTGCATCACTTAACTCGTCTTGTTTAAAAGGACGAGTTTAAAAATTTTATCGCTACGTATTTACTACACATCAACGTTAGTCATTTCAAAGACTTTGTGCATGTTTGGCTAAGCTAAAAAATTATACACGAGAAAGTTCATTGTTGTTAAATTAAGTAACCCTCAAAATATACTGTTGATTAAAGTTAAAACTAAGTTCTTGCGTATGTATGTCGAGAGCCCATAGTGTATTATTACTTTTAATGATATAGATTATAATTTAAAGCACACTTCTATACTCGAAAGGCTAGTTTGACGTAAATGTTTTCCAAAATTATTTTTAACCATATTTTGACCAATGACCATGTTTGGTACAGATTAAAATTTGGATTTGACTTTAAATCAAAATGAAAAATTAATTTTAACCATACATTTCATGAATCTCACAACTTTTTAACCATACTTCTTTTAACCCACAATCTCGATTTTTTACCTTTTTACCTTTTCTGTCAACGTTCGAGTCAAATTTAACTATTTAATTCTCCATTATTTACTTTTTCTCGATAAAATAACACCCCTCTTTGTACACGACAATTCCTATGGACCGAACCCTTGGAGCGGTGCAATGGAATGGAACATATTGTAACAGGGGAGGTTAAAAAGTACATTCAGCCGCTTTTTTCCTCTGTTGCTTTTATTGCCCTTTATATTTATTTCTTCTTTTCTCTACTTTTTCTCCTCTCCTTCAACTGCTTCTCTCTCATCATCTATAGGACTCCTCTACATGCATATAGAATAATTTTATTTATATATATGGGTCTTAGGATGCTGAAATCCTTCTTGATTATTTGCTAGTGCCTTAATTTCTACCCCTCTCCTTGGTACTTGTACTCTTATCTATATCTATGTGTATCAGATTTTTTGTGCTGGCATGTGGGCTTGAAAAACTGCGTTTTTAAGGGTCTGAAATAATGGGCTTCTGGTGGTAATGTGGGCAGGATCTTTTGTAAACCAAAACAACACCCATGGATGGTTTTTCATTGGATGGTAAATATTATTTCTTTCTCGGATAAGGATAATTCTGGGGTTTTTTTTTTTCTTTTTTCTGTTTTTGATGAACGTCTGTTCTATGCTTTTGGTACTTTTGATGCGAATAGATTTTTGGTTTACGGTTCATGAATTTTTTGCGATTGATCTGTTTGTTACTCTTAATTCCAAGCGTGATTGTGTTAGTCAATCGATTTGATCTTTTGGGCTTTTTCTTGTTTGATGAAATTGACACCATACACACACAAAGCACTTAATTTTTGAGTTATAATCAATTTATTATGAATGAATATGTCATAATTAATTCATTTACTTCTTATGGTTTTTGACATTTTGCAATTAATTTAAAAGATTCTTACAAGAAAATAGTGATTGATTTTAAAGATGCCAATGAAATGCTAGCTGTGTTTTTTCTGCGCTTTTTATTCTGTTTCTCCAATATGAAAGGTGGTTAGCCAAGATTCTTGAAGGAATTTATGCGTATTATTGGTGAACTGATTTTTATTGTTAAATCATTAAAATGAGTTTACTTTGTTGTATTGCGGAAGTCAGAGATGAAGGTTGCTGATTATGGTGACTTTTTTAATCCAGAAATGGTTGTTTGACCTCATATACCACATTGATATTTTATTTTGACAGACTTATCACTTTTTATTGTTTAATTTCTTTCTTCACGACGTGCTGAAATATGTACCTGCCAGCTATTTTATTCTTTTCTTTCTTCCACTTTCATTAGGCAGGTTATTGGCCATGTTTTCCTTTTTATTCATTGTACAATCTCTGGTAGTAGAAAGACCATAACAAATTATATGTTGAATAATAAAAAAAAACTTAATTAGAACCTTTTATGGCTTGACTTGACACACGAGGCATATATTTTTTCAATATGGTTTAAATTGTCTGTCGCGTTGCTTGTATTTTGATTACTGTTTAGTTCTTTCTCTTATTGAACCTTTTCCTTTGGTGTCTTCTTGGTGATCTGAGCTTTCATATTATCACATCAATAGAGTGAAACTGCATTCAGTCCGAGAGTCTAAAACCTTTATGGCATGTTTATTCATGTGGATTGAACAATGTTGGAGAGAGTATCAAAGGAGAAAAAAGGAACTAAAATCACTGTCTAGTATTATCTAGTACTATGTATCAAACATGTACTTATATTTGAAGCATTCTACTAAGAGAATTCATCTAGTTTACGTGAATCCGTATAGTACCAGCCACCAAAATTTGGAAAAGGTAAAACTGATACTGTAAATTCAACTTCTATTTGAGCTGCATGGGTCTCTTCCCCTTCTTTCCAGTCTATAATGGTGCTTTGAATAATAGTTATTCAACAAAATCTGGTTATGTCAAAAACACTTTCTAGTGTGTTAATACTCAACATTTTTTGGCCCAGAGTTGGTTTTTGATCCATCAAAGTGCAGTAAGTTGAGCCTGGAGCAAAAAAGAGAGCTAGTCTATGAATTATCAAATTGGTCAGATGGTGCTACAGATATCCTACAAGCTTGGAGCCGGCAGGAGATCTTGCAAATACTTTGTGCAGAGTTGGGAAAAGAAAGGAAGTACACAGGCTTAACAAAGTTAAAAATAATTGACCACCTTCTGAGAGTTGTATGTGAAAAAAAATCACAGGTGTGTGGAACTGCAAGCATTCCTGAAGCACAGCCTGCACAAGAAACAAGTGAGAGGACTCCCAAACGGCCAAGAAAATCTGATCACCCAAATCGCTTGCTTGTTGCCGGAAATACTGCTACAACTAATGTCCTAGATGGTGATTTAAGTAATACCACTTACTGCAAAAATTCAGCTTGCAAGGCTAAATTGAGTAACAGAGATGTATTTTGCAAAAGATGTTCATGCTGCATCTGTCACCAGTACGATGACAACAAGGATCCGAGTTTGTGGTTGGTTTGTAACTCAGACCCTCCTTTCCATGGTAATTCATGTGGCATGTCATTTCACCTTGAATGTGCTCTAAAGCATGAAAAATCTGGCATCACGAAAGATAGGAAAGATGAAGGGCTTGATGGGAGCTTTTGTTGCATGTCTTGTGGAAAAGTGAATGATTTACTCAGGTCAATAACTATGCTTGCTGCTGTTTTATTATTTATTCATTTTCTTATATATTTGCACTGTTCATGCAACAATATAAAAGTTCTATTGCTTGTCTTCTTTGTATTGGTATGCCTTTATTAGCTATTATCATCTGATATAACTTCATTTATTTTGAAGCACATCTATAAGTGTTATGAGCAAAATAATAGACTGCAACTGGTCTTCACAATAGTAATCATTTTCGCTGGTTCAGTGGTTTAGTTTGATTTGATATGGTGAAAATTGATTTCTGGTGGTTAAAGTTAAGTACAGTATTTTTGTATGTGGTGAAAATTAATTACTGTTCTCCCTGTAGCGATGTTCAATTGTTCATTGGATACATTGGTTTGCGCCAGGACTTAGTTAATATTAGCTTAGATTGATTTAGTATCAAAACAATGATTGTTTTTCAAAATTGGGGTCAATTTGATATGGAATGAATGATATAAATGCTGTTGTAATTGCTGATATTTTTGAAGTGTTGCTGATTCGAACTTAATTATATTAGTAAAGTGCTGAGCTGTTTATTTTGTTTGAAGACCAACATAGAGTTGGACGTGTTTCCTAGTTTGAGATATGGGAACACAACTAAGGTGTCAGGGAGTCAACTAAAATATAAAAGAGGACAAGAACCTTTGAATATAACACTGAATTTTTATGGACTCACTAATATTTTAGTCAAGTAGGAGTATTATTTGAGGGTTTAGTTGAATTCTACAGTGTGTGTACTTTATCTTGTAATGTTCTAGAATATGAGATTTATGATTGGTTAGATTTAAACGTACACTATATTTCAGAGTGTTCGCTGGAAAAAAAAAAGTAAGAGTAGTTTTTTTTCTATTTAGTTTTAATTTGAATTGGCAATGGTTGTAGAGTTCAAGGTTATCATAAAATAAATAATGTATACGTCTATTCTATTGGCTGTTACAATGTGATGATGTTTGCTGGAATTTGTTGAAAATTATTGCAACATCTGAGTTTGGACGTGTCTTGAGTATTTGCTTTATGTTGAGTACAATATAAGCTTTAATTCAATGAAGCATGTGCCTCACTTTTATGTCTTGCTCAAGCCACAAGTGGTTTTTGTGTGTCAATGCATTTTTCGTATTTAATAACAATGCTTAAGCAAAGAAAAAATTAATGCAGCTCCTGGAGAAAACAACTGATAGTGGCTAGGGACACCAGACGGGTAGACATATTATGCTATCGACTCTCCTTAAGCCAAAAGATTCTTGCTGGTACTAAACATTACCAAAATCTATATGGAATCATAGATACAGCCGTGAAAAAGCTTGAAGAGGAAGTGGGTCCATTAACTGGTTTGCCTGTAAAGAAGGCAAGAGGCATTGTGAACAGGCTCTCATCTGGCCCGGATGTTCAGAGACTCTGTGCTTCTGTTGTGGATTCTCTAGACATGATGCTTTCGAACCGAGTATCTGCTGTTCCACTTGGTACATTTCCTTCACACTGCACCCCCCCCCCCCCCCCCTTCCAAAAGGCCATTTTCGTTCTAAATATTGGTCTCAATTTGAAGCACAAGATAACCATTTGACTAATTCATGTTTTTTTTCTTTTTCTTTTTTACATCTTGTCTAGATCATGATATGCTTGCCGCACAACTTATCAGGTTAGAAGATATAGGTGTTTCATCACTCATGGTGATTTTGAATTGTGCTTATTCAAATTTGGGAAATGTCACGGGTTATACTTTATGGTACCGGAAAGCTGATGATGCAGACTATCCGGAGGAACCTACCTTCAGACTGTTCGCACCAAATTTGAGGTATTTGCTTTCAGGTCTAACCCCGGATACTCATTATCTTCTCAAGGTCGTGCCCCATGGCAGTAATGGGGATGTGGGAATGTGTGAAGTCCAGTTCCAAACCAGTAGTTCTCCGGACAAATTTTCAGACTCTAAAAGCTTGGAAGTAGATAGAAGTCAAAGTCCGGCTACCAACTGTAGCAGCCTTTCTAATCCTTCTTCTGTGGAAGATGAAACTAATAATGTCGTGCCCTGCGGCAACAGGGATGACAATAGAGAGGGTAATTATCTTGGTTATTGCAGAAATGTTGATAAAACCGCCTCGATAAATTTACTTAATGACGCCAACAACTGCTCGGACGAGAGACAAAAAGAGACTGCTAGAAATACAGTCTCTCTGTTAGATGAAGAACATAATGCAGATGATGTAAACCTTAAAAACAAGGACTCTTCAGATGGCCAAATGGTCAAGAAAACGAACCCTGATAATGGGTCAAACAACCCTCTGCCTACTGGATTGGAATGCGTGCCATACACTCCTTGCAAGTTGGAGAATGTGAAGGATGGGATTGGAAAGAACAACGGACCCAAACTTGTGGGTAAGGATCTTGATATAGTGTCCAGGAGGGATGAGCCTCAAGCGGGCAGCTCATCAAAGAAGAGTATTGGGGAAAGACTAGACGAGGAGTGTAGTGGAATCGGAGACAAGGATTTTGAGTATTATGTCAAAGTAATCAGATGGTTGGAGTGTAATGGTCATATTGAGACAGCCTTTAGACAGAAATTCTTGACTTGGTACAGCTTGAGAGCAAACCCGCAGCAGGTGAGGGTCGTGAAAGTCTTTATCGATACATTTATCGAGGATCCGGCCTCTCTTGCTGGACAACTTGTTGACTCCTTCGCGGATGTTATGTCAAACAAGAGTAGTTCTATGGTACCAGCAGGATTTTGCATGAAGCTTTGGCACTGATGGTTTCTACCATTTCAGGATTCAGTGTACAAATCCAATGAGATTTGCCTGCTTCATTCTTTGGAAGTTAGAAATGTTCATCATTCTTCATTTAAGATGTCATCATTTATGTTTATAACTTCAGGATGTTAGTTATTAGTACCATATTTATGTAGTACCTCTGGATAATGTTATTCTGTAATAGAATTTCCTGCCTATTTGTGGATAATTAACTGCCTCTGCTTGTATAGCTTTTCCAGTTTTGGTAGTGTAAATTATAAGTGAGTTGGTGGTGGAAATTAATAATGTGAAAAAAGGGAATGTGAAGACGCAAATATCTATATTTCAACTTTCACTATCACTCATTTATGAGAATTACACGTTATGGTCGCGTCAACAAAGATTGGTTTTGAGTATCATTACTCTATGGAATGCTTTGAGGAGGTTGTGTATAACCATAACCATATTCCAATTTTATAATTTTGAATTCGTAATATCAAATTTTATCTATTTGCATGATCACACGTAGACTTGCAAAAACCAAACTTAATAGCAAGGTGAGTTTCGCACATTGGGTCCCTTCGTTACTTTTCGAACGCGAAGAATAGGTAGGGAGGTTAGGTTTAGACCCTGTGAACGCTATGAAGCTGCATTCCATCAACACTAATTTTTCAAGAAACGCTTTAAGTCGTAACACGCTTAAAATAGGTAGATGAAACCAGCACTTTGAAAGAAATCAAAACAGCAGCAGCAAATGGTGATGAAACCAATGCTCAAATCCCTAACAAAACTCTCCACCGCCTTGAACTTTCCCCACCCTACCACTCCCAACAAATCCCACCTCACCTCACAATTACTATACCGTCTTATCTTTGTCCTTTTCTCCAACCAATTTCTTCTTTTCCAATAAACTCAAGATTCCAATTATTTTAAACACACCCCATCACTTTTTCTTCTGCTAAACCTTTTTTGCTCCGAGTTGGAAAATGTCTGCTACAAGTTTCTCAGTTTTTGTTGCTGGATCAACCTGTGCAGGTTTGATATCCAATTGCGCTAAGATTTTCCCTCAGAAGGACTCAGTTTCTTGGAGCAAGAAAACTGTCTCGAATGGCTCTAAAACTCACTGCATGAAGGTAAAATCATTTTGTTAATTTTGCGTAGATGAAAACGTGAATACACACCCAATAAACGAGTTTTTATATCTATTTCCTGGTATATATGAGTGAATCAACAAAAACGAGAAGGTTGATCGAAACTTTGGTGGGTTTTACTTGCATGTCTATCCATATAAACAAATCTTGGTGTCCATTGTTTTAGTTTTCACTATTAACACAACTTTGAGTTCGACAGACTTGGAACCCCATCAACAACAAGAAGTTTGAGACCCTTTCATATCTTCCACCTCTCTCCGATGAATCGATTGCAAAAGAGATTGACTACATGATCAAAAAGGGATGGATCCCTTGTCTTGAATTCGACGAGGTACGATTTAAATAAATAAATCCGTCCTCTCTCTAATACCTTAACATTTTAGATGAATCAGCTGAAAATAGTATGAGAGCACTCGAAAATCTTGAATTCACTTTTTGCTATGAAAATCGCAAGTGTGTGTTAGGCAAATGTTGCTATAAATAATCTGTCTCGTCTCTGATCATGTAACCTTTTAGATAAAAGTTAGTTAGGATGGAGGAACAACTTCATTCGCTAACAAATGTAACTTCATCAAAATAGTAAAAAAGATGGTCATTTTTTCATCAGTCGAGTCGAGTCGAGTCCAGTCCAGTACTGTCTTCGATTTACAGGTCTGGGTTGTTTTGGAAGGTGGGATATGTGCACAGAGAAAACAGCAGGATGCCAAATTACTATGACGGGAGATACTGGACTCTGTGGAAGCTGCCCATGTTTGGCTGCAATGACTCCTCTCAAGTTCTGAATGAAATTCACGAGTGCAAAAAGGCATACCCCAATGCTTATATTCGCTGTTTGGCATTTAACAACGTCAAACAGGCACAGTGCATGTCATTTCTCATCCATAAGCCAAACACAACCTAAAGCTTTTCTTGATTAGACAAGTTTATGGTCAGCTTATTTTGTTGTCTTTTTGTGCTTACTTTTAAGAATAATTACTTTTGAGATATGATTACTATAATCAACTTGTGAGAATCTCTCATAAATACGTGTTGAATCACATGACACGGGATCCTGGTTTAAGGCACATAGAATTGGTTTTTGGGATCCTGGTTTTGAATAGTAAGCTGTAAAACCAGCTACAGAAACGACGTGCTAAAAAAGTAGGGGTTTTGATATTTATACAGGACCCAACGCAACGGCGGGTCCATGTCCAATAAAAAAAAAAAGAAAATTTGTCGATTTCCTTATTGTGAAGGTGGTTGTACACCGAGATGTCAGACTTGTATACGCATCGCAAAATCTAAAAGGTAGACCTTATTTAGCAAATATTTGAATACAAATTTATACTATAAATTAAGTCAGAATTAAATACTAAATTTAACCACACTTTTTTAAGTAATACTATTCATCATTATCCATACATTTTGAGTGACATATTACTATTCCTCTTATCATTCTTATATATAAATTATTTATAACTGAATAATATTATCTACCACACGTGGTATTATAACATCAATTTAGATGACATTAAATGGGAAGTCCAATGATAGGTATAATTAAATTATTCGTTTAATTGAGTGTGATAGCATGAAATGGTGTTTTAATCTGCTAAATAGTACTAGTCTTTATAAATTTATGAAAATGGGGCTTAATAATTGCAGCTCTTATGTAATTGTAGAAATAGAGTGGGTAGGATTCACGTTTTGTCAAAATTCTATACACAGAATTTCATGAATAGGCAGGCTAAAAAACACTAGTCATAGTCAAATTATAGCGAGATTTCATTAGTCACACCAATCTCTCCTTTTTAGAGCTTGTTCGATGCTATTTTTTGAAAAAAAAAATACATTTTAAAATAATGATTTGACGGAGAATCTGCAATTAAATAAATAAGAAAACAATTTGAATTTGCAATTAAATAAATAAGAAAACAATTTGAATTTGTATGTAATATTATTTTATTGAAAAATGTGTAATTGAAAACAAGAGAAAAAAATGTATCTTGAAAAGAATGAGAATCAAGACTTCATTTTTGCTTGATAGTTGGATTAGTTCTTGGGAAGAGTTCACAAATCAAGCATTAAGTTTTACAATTGTAAAAATCAGGTATGAAGTTTAAAAAATGCAAAATTCAGATATTTGGTTAATTAGTTAAAAATAATTATTATTTAAATATAATAAATTAACAATTATACAATTAATGGTCACATGTACATAATTATAGATCACAACTTATTTATTGATAATATATTATTAAATTACTTGGTTACAAATTATTTCGAGATCACAAGTAAAAAATTTTATACATCACAATTTATTTCATTGGTCACAGATCAAAAAAGTTGTAGGTCATAATTTATGTACCGATCACATATTTTCAAATTTGTTGATCGCAAATTATTTTTTAGTCACAAATTATCGAATTTTAAGGTCACAATTTAATAGTTAGTAAGAATAAACCAAATAGTAGTCACATACACCAAACACCCTACCCTCGAACCCGATCCACCACTAATATTTGGTCACAAATTAACCAAATAATTGGTCACAAACGTTATCCCATTACCCCCCACCACCAACACAACACCATCGCCGCCACCACCAAAACATCGCTGCCGCCACCACCAACGCACCACAACCACATCAACGCACCACTGTTGCCAACAACGAAACGTACCACCATCGTCGTCAAAAACGACGCCATGACTATCACGCAATCGCCGCTGCCACCCCCGACAAACGCCTGCTCCAACACCACGCACGACCTTCACCTGCAACTTCAATCAACCACCGCCTGCTAAAATCGAGGATTTCTTCCAACGCTACCATACCTAACCAAACCACCGCGCGGAAAATTCCCAAACCATCGAATCGGAGTACCTAATCTACAATTCGGGACCTAATCTACAATTATGCCACAAGGGATCAAACTTCACCTTCTCTATAAAGGATGGACTTGTACTACAAATTTTGCCAAAGAAAGAAATCAGAGCAGAGGAGAAGAAGAGGATGGGGCGAGGTAACGAAGTGGCAGCACCTTCTGCAGCCGCGATTTGCGCGCAGCTACTGCGCCTTCAAGTGATGTCGCTTCGCGCAAAATGCGACGACAGATCTCAGTGCCGCCGTCGATCCCATGTGGCAACGGTACGCTCGGGCTCTGCTGTGTAGGAAGCGCGATAACGGTGGTCCCGAGAAGGCATGCCGCGATATCGACTTCTCCATTGACTCCATTGAGTCCGACGATGGAGAG